>CM073774.1:48150977-48434154 GCA_037158775.1 Hetaerina titia | reverse complement strand
GTGGGCCCTGTGGATCGGGGGAGAGGAAAGGGTGTGTTCTCTCTCCGTAGTCTCGCGGGTGGTGTTTCCGTTGTTTCCCCGTCCCCTTATCCCGAACTCAAAACGTCTCGGCCGGCAAGTTCGGCCGAGCTCGACTCGTTCCTCCCGGGATTGTGTTTTTGGGCTGATAACCTTTTCATCCTGCCTGTTCGGATAACACGAGGCGGAAGAATCGGCTGGAATGGATAGGTCAGAAGGAGCGTACCCGAGCGACTCGGTAAGGGGTGCTTCCTTTCATTCGTTTCAACTTGTGTTCCCCAAATGCTGCTACTTATTTTTAATCTAGTTTGTTTTCTCGTTTTCTCCCGGCTGCTTGCAAAAAGTCCAAAGCAAAATTAAAAAAATGGTCGCATGAATTTTCTTCTTTTACGAGAATAATTAATTTTTGCATATTCCGGCTGTTGGAGATACTTCAAGGTGTAAACACACCTCGTGATTTAGCATGAAACGCACCATACTGCTCCAAATGCATGCTTACATAGAGAATAATGCTAACAACCATCGTCCTGGTCAAAGAAGCTACCCCGGATTGATGAATGATTTGGTGCTTCCCTAGCGTATGCCATCGGTGAGGTCTTCGCGGTTTTCCAAACGATCGTCCTTCGAGGCGTGGGCCAGTTATGAATGGCAGTGACGTATCCTGAACTACGTCCTCTCTTGTAATGGCGATCACGTCGTCAGATAAAATATTGCATAGTTCATCCACCGGCAGAGGAATTCGTTTGAAAATCATGATTCGAGCACGTCTGTGAATGTTTTGTACTGGAAAGTGACTGAATGGAAGCGTAGTATTATTACGCTACAACTATTTCATCTCATGTTTATCCCCATGAAATCATGAATGGCCGAGTCCTCTGCCGCATTTACGCGACGAAACAAAATGCAAGAGTGAGGTGGTATACCCTCGGGGTTAATTATAAAATACACTCTCCGAGAAACGGGACGTGGTCGGTAGGACTCGGGACAAGAATAATATTGATTCGGTCCCGATATGCGTAATAACGTAAATGGGAGGTCGACCCGGCTCTCCCACGTCTGCACGCGTCTCGTTCCATGTCGGTGTCACGCAAGCCACCGGGAGTGTTCCGCGTCGTTCTTTTGGGGTCTCTCCTGTCTCGATCAGAGTTGGAAGAATCGTTTTGGTCGCCGCGTCCTCGGGCGTCGACCGTCTCAGCGATGATATTTTCGATGCGTCCCCTGTGTGTCGCGGGCCTTCGCCTTTGTCTGAAGGCTGCGATCGATTATCTTTTGTTTCACGTGCTCAGCTTGGATGAGAGCTCTCGTCCGAGTGGCCTCTAAAGCTTCCGAGGATCTGCTTCGAGTCGGTTTTACCCCATCAAGGTCGAAGGTCGGGTGGTTTCGGTACAAACGGGGGAGGGGGTGGGGGTTTGTTTGGGTACGTGGCTCCCTCATTCGTTCGTACGACTTATGTCGTCTTCTTTCACGTTTTCGTTCTGGTTTCCCTGTGATGCCGTCTTTAGCTATACGTATTTACCTATTGTATGAACGACTGAAACTTTTGGGAAAGTGTACATCATTCGAGTTTGAGCTATGGGAATGACCCAAGCATCGCTTGACATTGGTAGGCGAGACCACAATGAGGAGTTAGGAAAACTGACTGTAAATGCGATCGATAGGAGTCATTTTTCCCTCGCACAATTCCCGACCAAAGCAGTAGGCAACGAAACGTAACGACAAATTGAACTTCTCTAATGTATCGTAATGATGACTGTCAACTGTCAAACTCGATCGGTGTTGAAATAAATAGAGTAACTACCGAAAACTGTTTTGCCTCAAAATACGGAACGATTTCACAAAATATAGCCTGATTACATTGGTTTTATATTCCCGAAAACGCCATTGGGGAGGATTTTTAGAATAAGACGTAGATCCATGGTTTTAGATAACCCTTTATTCCGTTTGGCTTGCCCACCGTGAGAGTAGAGAGGAGTCCTCGTATTTTCCGTGGGAGGCGATGGAAATCGAGACAGTTTTTGTTGAGTTTCCGCGATAAATGCGGGGCGGTTTCCAGGTTGGGTTGCGGGCGGAGGGGGTGTGAATGGGAGTTGCTAATCGTAGTTGTTGATGTTCCCTCATTAAATGGCGTTCGCCCTTCGCGGACACCTTTGGTAATATTGGCCGGACCGACACCTCATTAATCACGATCCATAATGATCACTATATTTCACCGACGGGATAGACTCGGGGGGATTAAGGAATTAAGGATCGATCGTTCGTGGGAGGGGAGAGGGCGTGCGCTAGTTGCGAATAATGCATGAGACGTCATTTCGTTGGGGAGAGTTCACATAGCCTCCTGCGTTTCTCGTGGCCCCGGCCTTTTCATCTGGCCGGTCGATCGCCCTCCTCCCGCACCCCCACCCTCCCCCCACATCAACCCCTTTTAAGCTCACTCCCCCTTTACTCTCTTCCTCCCCCTCCCTCTACGTACTGTTCTTCTTCCTTTTCGTTCATCATTTCAATGCGGGTCTTTCAGCTTTGTGCCCCGGTGAACCCTTGGCATTTCGTAATTCGCAAACAAGTTTGATTTCTTGTCCGAGTCCCCTGGGCCACCCCCGTCCGTGAGCAAAAGCATCTCTTTCGATTTTACCGTGATAAATGTGGTTAATTAGCTCAAATTCTCCGCGCGTTGTGTGGTTTTTGGTTACAACGTTTTGTGCCAGTGTTACCTCGGTTAAGGTTGTTGTTGATGTTTTGTGTCGATGTAGTTCAGGGGAATGATCTGCGGTGGAAATAATTCGTTTGATAGAGAGTAATGTCAGAACTCCCAGTTCGGAGGAGGAATTTGTCAATTTTTGAAGATGGAGGAATGGCGGAAGAAAACAACAATGTTATTTAGACAAGCCAGTCTGTACGTGTAGTTAATAATATTCCAACTATTCATCTTTTTCCGTTATGTTCTATAAACTTCCCAAATGAGTGACAAAATTGCTGGTGCCCTTTTTGAATCTTCCTAACTGCTATGCTTATACTTAAAAATGGAAACGATTTGTTTGCAATATTTTGCTAATAACGTTTTATTTCGAATAATTTCGATGAATTTCGGCATATCTGAGAATCGATAATAATGAAATGCATCGGAACTGGTTGGAATTAAATATTATTAGCGAAAATTTCAAATTTTTGTTAATCGTTATGGAAAAATACCACGAAATTTGACCAGATACCTTATCATATATTCTCAACCAATTGTTTTCATTCGAAGCGTATCGTCTGAAAGTAAGTAATTTTATGAATGCTCATAATGGGTTGGAGTCCTGTTTTTAATCCTTCAGCTACTTTCCTTGATAGTTCTTGGTATCTCGGATTAGGTTTCATGTGGTGCTGGTTCACCAAGGTTGTAAATCCCTGACAACAAGTGTGCCTCAGCTGGATTAGGGTGGGTGAGCTCCCCCAGAGGGAGGAGATCTTAAAGCGCATTCCTACACAACCTTTCAGCGGGAGCAGACTTTCTTTTTTTCTGGTTCGATTTTCCGTTTAATCTAGCCCCGGGAAAGGTTATAGGAATGGGTCTCAAATGCCGGTCCCGAAATCGGAAAGTGGGAATTATCGGGAAACATCCTAGGATTTGTGAGCGTATTCCGGTGAATTGGTTTCGAGTAATAGAGAGAGCACTACGGGCACTTTCATGGATTGCATTTGCGCCACAGTTGTATCGTAGTCACAACAGTGTAATAATATCGAATAAAATTTACCCATCCTAGAACGTAAAATACATTTTTTACGGGAAATAGAATGTCTCTGCCTTTGGAAATAAAATATATATATTTACCTAAGCCAATGAAAAATTGTTATGGGAATAACATATGTCTGTCCTGGAAATGAAATGCTTCAGCCATAGGAAAGAAAAAAATTCTCTCCTCGGAAATAAAATTTTATCTGACTTACTCGTTTTGAATCGTGGGGGCACAATCAACTCCATTATATATTCGTTCTCAGTCACAGTGCTCAAGTGGGTTTTGAAATCCCAAATAAGGTGCGAGTAGTCTGTAAACCTTTGTGAATATGAATGGGCAATTGGATGGGAATTCCGGTCAAAGCGAATATTTTTTTACTTTTTTAAATTGTTACATTATTGTGTACATTAGAGTGGATGGAGAGGAAAACAAATGAGGAAGTACTGGCGATGGTGGGTGAGGGGAGGGGTTTGTTGAGAGAAATCCTATGGAGGCAGGAAAAATGAATGAAAGGCGTATTGAGCGGCGCTGGGATGTTGAAGACGGTAATACAGGGGAGAATGTTAGGCAAACGAAGAAAGGGCAGGAACAGAATAGGGATGTTGGACGGGATGAAGGGAGGAAGGAGGTACACAGAGATGAAGAGGGACCTGATGTAGAGTAGGTTACTGGATTGGGTTTTGTTTGGAGTTACAAAATATTTATTTGATAGTTGTGTCCATCCAAAAACCTAACTTAACCGGTAGATTACCTAATAATAATAATACGAGTCATCCCCTCGTAATAGAGGGATGACTCCGTTAAATTTCTAAGAATAGAATTTTATCGTACCTGTAGGCCTGTTCAGGAATAGAACTGAATGTCTTGGCTTTTTGAAAAATATTTACAACACGCATTTTTACATGAAATCTTTTGCTTCTTTCCGTCCTCCCCCCCCCCCCCCCGCGGTTTTGTATCGAGTCTGGAAGGTTTCGCAGCTTGCCTGGAGTGAGTTTCCCGTGTGCGTCGGGCCTCCATCCCGGAGGAGGGGATTTCCAGGCTGTTACCGGAGTGCGTCACGCTAGCGGCTCCCAGGTCGCAGGCGAACTTACTCCCATGTGATTGCCACTTCAACAGTCTTCGTCGAACAATCGGGAGGTCTTAAGAAGGGCTGAATGGATCGGGGCCCGAGGGGGTGGACCATTGTGCTCTCGGGGTCGAAGAGGCGGAGGGTGGCTCTGGAACGGAAGAAGTCGAAGATGGGATTCAGTTCGAGGATTAGCATATTCTTTAAAGGGGCTCAACTTGCTGCGCGGCGAGGTTTCCGACGTCGACGGCTCGTTTTTTTTATAATGTCGCCCTGCACGCATGCTCGAAGCGGGACCGCAATCTTTTATACGGAAGTGAATTGTAAATATCGATCGATTTATGCTATTATATGGTAAATGGGAATGGATCAGTTTTGAAATTGAACACCACGGAACATTTTCTTTTCAATATAAGTGCCAATATCAGGCTAATAGTTGCTGTTTAAGCACCCACCAGTGAAATGGGAAAATTTCAGCACGTCGTTGACCTCCGCTTACGGTAGGCGCGGACGATATATACACGGGGCGTAAATACTCGGGCAGGCCCACGCGTACTCTCATATTATTCATGTATTAAATTGGCAATTGATGGCCAAAATAACAGGCCTTCGGTATGCTTTTACGCACACGCTGTGCACCAGAGATGTTAATCGACAACACATAAGTAGATCGAACCTCACCCAAAATATCTTCCGACCTCGCCCAACGACCATTAAATGTTTGAATTCTCAAGTCCCATAAACGAATTCGCTGATTTTAAAAGTTTGTGTCCGAAGCTGTGATTGATTAAAATCGCACGAAACATTATCGTGAGGCCTTTCGTTGAAATTTTTTTTACATTATTGAACTGTTACCCGGCGTTAAACGTTAAACCATCAAATTGGGCGATCGAGTGATTATTTGCGAGTTTCCTCAATACTCTTGAGGAATATGAGACCAGGGTTTTATGTAAACGCATATGTCACCTCAAACTTGAGAAATGAGAGCAATACCACCATGAGAATTAGACAAACTTTGTAAATTCACAAAAATTCATTAATACGTTACTACCGGTTTCATCACATAGGTGCTATCCTTAGGTACCCGTTTTTTATTCGAAAGTTAGGTGAAGTTTGTCTTATTCCTCAAGATAAATACTCACAAGGTTGAGCCCGATACCATTTAAACAACACCACCATATTTAATTGGCAAAAATTTGTACATAAAAATTATTTAAACTTTCTTTTGATTATTTCCTGGAATTTCGTTCGAATATTATCATCGATTCCAGAATCCTTGCACCCCATTTCCCTTGTTTAGACTAAATGAGGTTTTCTGATGATTCCTGGTATATTCAGAACACTTGATGCTCGTAGTGTCACTTTTAAGGCGTGGAATTCCAGTTCTTCGACTTTCGCGTGGTCTTGAGTAGTTATTCCCCGAGTTAACCATACCTGCGGTCTTTCAGTTGCATAATTATCCTTGCCACGTTTTACATTTAAACAACGGCGAAAGCCAAAAGGCACGAGTGACGTATGTGATCATCTGTCCGAGCCTGATTAAAAATAAAAATGGAATGCAAAATCTGAAAGCATGTTCTCCAAGCTTATTTCTCGCTGAAAAATGAAGTAGTGGAAGCCAATTTTATTTGGATTTTTTTTTTATTTGCCCACAAAATACGTATTCGTCATCTGTCTTTCATGGCGTTCAGCTTTCGATAATCCCTCGCCCATGTTCCATCTGCCGTTTCTTTTGATATAGCTCGCCTACCTTTACGTAATGGAGATCTTCCAATAAAGTAATCTCTTCGTTTGCGATAACACGTAATAATGTGCCACTTCACGTTTGGAATTTAATCTGGACTTCTGTCTGAGTCTGAAAAAAAATATATGTATATATAGTATAAGCCTTCCCCAATATTAAAATGATTTGCCCTTCTGTTTACTTTCGATCTCACTGCATAAGTGTAAAAAATATATAAAATTCATGCATTTTTGTATTCTTTAACAAACAAAGAAGTACAAGGTTTGGAAGGGGAGAGAAATTTGTTGGGAAAAATCCATGAGAGCGAAGAAAAGTGAGTGTAGAGTATTTTGATTGGGGATGAAATGTTGAAAACCATGACAGAAGATTTCATGATAGGCAAGTGAGGTAGGGAGAGGAAAATAATGGAAATGTTGAACGGATTGAATGGAGGGGAAAAGTATCCGGAATTCGAAGAAGGGTTAATTATAGTGTAGTGTGTCAGTTTGTGTCTTGGGGTGTATAGATTCAGCGGTGGTTAGCGTGTGTGCCAACCAAAACCTGCCAAACCGGTGGACAACTGGTTAAAAAATGCATCCTGTCTGTTTGGCAGCCAACCACTGGTGCTGGAATATAATCCCTTTGCACTTAGTGCTCAGTAATCTACAATACCGAGGTATGTGAAGGGCGCGTTGCGGAAGGGGGGGGTTTCTGTGTATTAGAACACCATCCTATTTTGTGTAAATATTTACTTTCACATCAGTATAGTTTTCAAATGTTTGAGCACATGCACGCGTACATGTGTTTACGCATGTGTAGTAATGGGCGGTGGTAGGTTGATACGATACGAAATACTGTCGTTAAATTTGCGTGCTGTGGTATGGACATTCATTTTATGTTAAACTGTCACCGCGGGTCCGAGTCCAGAGGCCGGGGATCCAACGTCTCGAGAGCCGAGTCCTTCACGCGAAGGGTGGAGGAAAGTTAACGACGGACGTACCCGGGTGCCCGCCGCCCTCCTTTCCCCGTAACCTTCTTCTCCCTATGGGACGAGGGAGGCTTCTCGACGCCATTACCTTTTCTCCCACTACCCCCGCCGTCCCCCCACCAGGCAATGTAAAGACCGCGGCACTCACGCGGTGGACCAACGCAATCGTCGGTCGTTATCGGCCTACTTCCCTCTCGTGGCGTCAGTCATTCTCCCCTTCCGGCCGTCGGAGAGGAGAGGCGCCGGCAGTTATGTGCCATCTCGCACACGCGTGCGATTCGGGAGGGAGGTTCGCTCGGGAGTCGGTACGCGACATGCTCGCAAGGTCGATCGTCTGATCGATTGCCACCACGTGATCTCTTTATTCCTCCTCCCCTTCCCCAGCCCCCGCCACCATCACCCCTCCCACGTCCCCGCCCTCCCGTTTTGGAATTCTAAATGTCCCTAATGGAAATCGATGGAACGCATTGTCTTTGGCCGGGTGAGCGCGAGGGGCGCATTTTTTTTCCCGTGAACGCTAAGAAGAATGAAAGGTACACGACACACATTCGGAGAGTTTCATTATTGATCGAAACTGATTACTACGACGCATGAAGGAGTTTTTACTGATTTTTCTTCGCTCTTGTTGCTTTTTTTCATCCCTTCCCACGTGGCGGTTTGCGGGGAGACGTGTATGCGTGGGTATAATGCTTGTTTTCCGCTCTTTCTTTTATTTGCCGTCTCCTTTCGGGATTTTCTTGAACTTGGTGTCTCGTGACCCAGTTGAAGTAAGGAAATGTCTGTTACTTAGTATGCTATATTAAACCTAATGTTGAGAATATCGCACTAAATTCCAATTTGAATGGGCCCGTTGGTACTTCCTCAACTCGCGTTTACGAAATTTATCCATTTATGTATTTTACATTAGTCCGAAAACAACACTTTGACCTTTACATCGGACTTTGGACATTTACATAAAAATTTGACAATTTCATGCATCCAAGCCCTAGGTGGAGGAAAAACCACCTTGGCGGGATTTGAACCCGCGACCTCTGGGTTGACAGACGAGGACGTTACCCCGCAGCAGCCGGGGCCGGCAATTGTTTTAAACACCCTTTACCAATAGTGTTTTCTTAAAAATTAACCTTCTTCATGAATTTGCCCAATTGTTACTCAGTCATAATGTGAATGACAACGAAGGGAACTTGTTTTTCACAGCGTTAGGCAGCGGCGTTCTCTGGAACTACTAGGCGTTTGAACACGACTTCAATTTCTCTCCTCAGAGATTTACTTTTCTAAGAAGTGGGTTCATGATTTTTTATTAATGAGTTAATGATTTTACTCATTTAAGGCAGTGGCATGGTCGTAAAGTGGAATTAGGAATTTTGCCCCACTTTAACGTTCTTTGACAAAGTGGGAAATTATAAGCAGATATTGAAAAAGTGCAATTTTATTGTTTTACCAGTGCCTTCGTGGGTTGTTAAATTAGAAAACATCTTTAATTCATCCATTATTGGCCATATAAGGGAATGGTAAATGGCGAATATTGACAGCTGGGAGGATTATATCAGTAAACACTCAGGTAACTCTCCTAGAGGTTCTTTTATACTTATGAAGTTGAGACAACATTATTTAACAAACGAAGTACTAGGTGTGGAAGGGAAGGTTGGGAGTTTGTTGGGAGAAATGCAAAGGAGGCAAGAAAAATGGGCGCAGTGTTTTGATTGGCGGTAGAATATTGAAGACCGTGATAGATGGGTTAATGTTAGGCAAGCGAGACCTGGAAGGAAAAGAATAGGCATATTGGACGTAATGAAGGGAGTCCGCAAGTACTTAAAATATTGCCTGCATCAGCAATTTTAGTTTTTATGGTTTATACGTGGTACATAAGTAATAAATTAAGGGGGAAAGTTCAAAAAGCATTTGCGAAGGGGAAAAAAAGTAATCCAAGGTTCAGGAGTTCCAAAACTTTCCCGGCATTGCCCCGAACCTGGTGGATTATTTAGGGTAAAACTCTCGTTTATCCCGCATTCTGCCCCTACTCATATTGCTAAAAGCTTTTTGTCGTCATCGCGATAAATTTTGCTCTCCCCCAATCTCCCGCCCCCTCTTAGTGTACACGGATCGCGTGTTGTCCATTCCGGCGACGTAATTGGCGAGTTTTTATTCAGCAGTGTCGTGAGTTACCTAAAGAATGCCTGCGGACATTTGTCACATCTCCGATTGGGGGAAATGTCCCCTCGGGGTATGGCTGGAACTTTTAGTATGGTCCGGGAATCAGAACGAACTTTGTGCCATTTAATGGGTTCATCTAAATTCTAACGCGAGCCACGAAATTACTTTGGGACACTCTACGCAGGTAAAAATACCTTGGGGAATCGATTAGATGCATTGGAGGAATCCGCTTGTCGACCAAACCGGAGGTCGTGGATTCGAATCCTGCTATCTTGTGGATGCCATGTGTTTTCCGCAGGTGGAGTTGTGCGTGTTGGTTTACGTTGGCCAAAAAAAAAGGAACTCTGGACGGAAACGGGGATGTCAAGTCCCGTTTTCTGTCGACACTTTCTTGTTCGACTTCTTTCTCAAAAACTCGAGTGGGAAATCGAGTTATATCTTGATCGAAGGAAACTGTGTCGCATTACAGTTGCATCTGCAGATACCTGAATAAGCTTTGTCGCCCTATTTACGCGTTGCCAAGTATCTGGAAAATCGAAAAAAAATTGAAATTTTAAGGATTTTTCAAATTTCAATCTGTAGTATTGGGAAAAGTCAGGAAATAAATGAAAACAAATACTCTGAATTATTGTTCTAGGTTCTATTGTCTCTTTCTCCTCTACCTTTTAAAACGTGTCAGGTGTCTTGTAAAGGAATACCGTGCTAATAATTTCATAGGAAAGTAAATGTAATGCTACCTTCATAAAGTACTGGTAAAATATTTGTTATCAACAATTGTTAAATTAACGTATTATTTTCATAACTTATGCTGGAACATAAACTAACATGTATGGTACATGTAGATTATATAAGTCCACTTGAAAGGTTGGTCAATTCATGGTGCTTTCCAGATAAAGTTCAAGTAAAGGTGTGGATAATGTGATTTTTGATCTTAAAAACGATCAGGTAATAATGAAATTAGAAGTGTGTGACAGCCCTAAATTTTCTTGCTTTTCTTCGATAATATTCATATTAATTTTAACTGCGAATTAATTGCATATGCTTTGCAGAAAGATTTAAGAAACTAAACAAAATAATTTAGATATTTCTATTTAGAGTAAAATATGTAATATTCGCGCCACAAGTGACCTGCGGCTTTCTTCCGAGGTCCCTTCTCTCTTATACCTGGCTTTTCATTGTTTATCTTCTTTTCTTCCTCTGTTTGCATTGGTATAATTACAATAAATTTAGTTAATTAATATTAGCAGTTTGCTAGGCAATATATAGGACTGTTGGTAAGGTTGATAAGGGGGTAAGTGTGTAATCTTAGCCAATTAAGCTTTTTTAAAATAACCCAATGCTTCTGCGAAATTTTTAACTGGTTGATCGAATAGATGATCTTCTTGTCAACCCGCGGCTTTGAGTACTGCCTCGAATTTGGTTTAGTTCGTGATATCTGTCGGCCAAATCTGAAAATCGCGGAGGCAATCATTTATTTATTGGACAGTCAGTCCTGATCAGCAAAATGACCGGGATGTAATCTGCTGACGAAGCAGTTTAAAAATGTCCAAGGTTGCAAAGGTTAAATTTTCAGTAATTGTGCGTTCGATTCCCTATAATAGCGCTCAGAGTCAAAGGTTTTCTCATTATTTATCCATGAACATTTTCATTGGCTGCCCTGTCCTGCAATCGTTTTCTATCTACATCTACATGCATACCCTGCGAGCCGTTTTGACGCAGCTCTACGCTCATATATTTTCTGATGTACCCTTCATGCCTTCCTATTCATTATCTTTCACCCCATGCATGGTCTGTTATCTACCGCAACCTCATCCTCCCCTATTTTCTAGAGATAACTATTGAAGGAGGGAGGGATATTTATGGAAGGAGGAAGGGAAATGATTTGAGTTTGGGAAGTGGGTTTTGGGGAATATCGGGAATGTGATTGTGAAATAGGGGTAGATAGAAGAAAATAGTTATAGCTGTGCTGTGAGAAAAGAAAGACATGGTGACATAACAGGACAGAAAATTTTATTGAAATGCATCGTTATAATATTAACAAGGGGCCATTACGGGGTGTGGCAGCCTGAATATTGTTTGACAGATGTGGAAAAGAGACAGAGAAAACATTTCGGACCCCAGGAAGTGCGTTAGTCTTCAGAGCTGAAGTAATTGGTGAATATGGAACAGTAAGAAGGCAATATGGTCATACTTTCTGATAAATATTAACTAAAATATTCAGTAAATTACCCACAAAATTTAAACACAACCCTTCAATATTCAGTAACGACAATTATACTGGGCGGAATACAGTCTCGTATTATTGGTGTCAGGGAGGGTTCGCTGTATAATGTCCGTGAATCCCAAGGAATGACGATCTGACAGATGTTCGCAGGGTGGAATCATTGAATTAACTTAATGATGGAATAATGTATTTCGATTATGCAAATAGAAATGTTATTTCACTCTCCTAATAAAATTTGAACCATTCTCTCAT
Organism: Hetaerina titia; assembly: GCA_037158775.1. Taxonomy (NCBI): domain Eukaryota; kingdom Metazoa; phylum Arthropoda; class Insecta; order Odonata; family Calopterygidae; genus Hetaerina; species Hetaerina titia. Next base: position 48,422,013 of record CM073774.1, on the reverse strand, counting down.
ATTTGTTCTGACGCCGTGCCATAGTTTAATTAATACTCTTAATTACGTGTTGTCCGTTGTTAACCTGCAGGATGGAAGGGTGTATCTATTTTGAAACGAAATGGAACCAGAAAATTATTATTTTTTTAATTTCATCATTGATTCTTTAAAAGAGGCGGAGGTTAAGAATTTTGGAAAAGCGAATATTGATAAGATTATTATTGATAAAATTGCGAATATGGGGAAATTTTCTGTCCCAATCCCACCACTGATCTCCCGCCGGATGTCTCTGGTGAGGTAAAATACTCGTCTGAATGGTGGAACCTTTCACTTTCCTCCGTCTGCACTCATAAAAATCCTGTTTTTACTTCTTGTGACAGAGGAAGTGACTGGTGAGCACTTGTCGCTGCCTGTGGGATGCCACAGCAATCGGATAAGGAGTTTAATCGCTATGATAATACTATTGGTTGTGTTCATAAGCCATTAGGGAGCATGGAGGCGTAGTTTAACCTCAGCATTCCAACCATACTCGTGGCTAGGGATGGCAAAACTATATGAATGTGTGAGATGCATTTCAAGTATAAATTGATGGATATTTAACGATATTTGTTATTTTATATGCCAAAAGAGCTGTCAATGTAAGTCTCTAGATATATTGTAGAAGCTTCACCCATATAAAACAGTAGGAGATACTATGGTTAAATTTTAAGTCTTGATTACCTTCAACGGAGCAGAATACAAAACTGGAATGATTCTGGAGGACTACCGACATATCGTCTTTCAGAAAAGGATCCAAAAAGTATTCGTATGGTGTGATATAAAAGCATTAAAAGTTATTTTTTTATCAATATAGAAATAACCAGTTCGTGGACTCTGTTATAATAAGATTCTTACGAAAATACCACATGTATTTTAGTTCTTCGGATAGATGACTCAATTAGGTCTATTTTCGGAAAAGAAATACTTAGTTATTCCACATATATTTTATTAAACACGACCACGGTTTCGACTTACAAAGTCATTATCAGGTGTTTTATAAAATATATGTGGAATAACTATGTATTTCTTTTCCGAAATGAATCGCTTCCACAAAGTGACGCCTGAAACCATTCCATAGATCTCTTTTTATCGGTTCCTGGTATATTTAAAGCCAAACTTTATTTTGCGAGAACAGTATGACATTTTTATATTTTATCTCAGTCGACATATTTCAACTGTTATATGTTTTGATATCATTTACTGCTATCGACGTATATTTAAACAGTCGTAAAACATTTTCTTAAGCCATTATTACTGCCAGCTGCTGGAAGCGAATCCTCAGACAGAAACTGTGATTTTGCAACGTGGATTTCATGTGATTTTTTTGTCGCGGTTCGTGCGGGGAGACAGACTTCCATTGTTTCATCCTTTCGGTTACCGAGACGTTTTCCGTGGGCGGGTGGAGAAGCAGCGGGATTCTCCGTAAGCGGAGGCCCCAAAATGAGCAACACCCCGACGGAGGCGGCGGCGATGGTGGCTCCCACGCGTGGACGGTGCTTGTTTCCCCGTTCATTGGGAGAGAGGCCTCGTTTCCATTCTGACGAGCATAAATCTTAGTGTATCACGAGAGAGTATGTCTTCCAGGAAATAACCCCGCTACTTTTTGAATGAGGGACGATGCAGTTCGTTTCACGTTGAAATGTGTTTTGCGCGCGTAGTCGGTATGTTTCAGGCAGTTTGGGGTCAACCTTCGGAGCTTCTTGCACCAAATCGAATCTTTGTATAGTGTTAGAGACTTACGATTAAAGTCACGGGCGTTGGTTCTAATGTGTCCCTCCACGCTTGCCTAACACGTGCTGACAGAGGGCAGGGGTCACCCATCCAACCTCCATCCGGGTCGGACTTTGTTTGTCATTGGTGATTTAAGGGTAAGGTTTCTACGTTTGCCGTTGCTCACATGAATATAGGTAGGGTCGTTCAACGATATTGTTAGTGCGGCAAGAAGTCCGCCTGAGAATAGAGTCAAATATAGGATGAACACTCAAGTCAAGGAAATCGGGAAAAGTCGGGAATTGTTCAATTTTTTCAAATATTCTAGAATAATTCGGAAAAAGGGACAAATTGTTTTTTAAGAACCGGGAATTTGAGATTCGAATCAGTAATTTTCGTTGAAGACGATGTTTATTTTAATTGCGAAACCAATTCCTGCTTGATGTGTGTAGGCTATCGCTTGTGAAGAAGGCCTGTTGCAAAAAAGAAACTCTAAAGAGGATCGTTTTTGGTGTTAACCAGTGCCATGGGGAGCAATGAGGGTTCAAATCCCAACCATTAAGGAAAAAAAATGAGAAAAAGACGGCGTGCTTGTTAGGAAAGAGTCGGGAATAGGAATCTATAAAATGAATTTCCAGTCAGATATGAGATTTATTTATCCAACCACCTACAAAAAACTGTTTAATTTTAGGAAGGTACAATTTTGTAATTTGCACATTTCTATGCAGCGTGAACTGAATTTCAACATCCGTCTGCCTAGCAACTCCACGTGGACGATTCCGATATATCTCTAAATGATATTTATGATATCGATCCCGATCGATAAAACTAACTTAATTTTCATCATTTCAATTATTTCTGTTTCAAGGACTGATATCAGTAACCATATCGCATTCTTTCTGTAGAACGACGTCTCAATATGATGTAGAATGAACGTGTGTATCGCAGTCGATAAACCGCAACGGCTCACGAGCCTGCATAGTTTTCTCATTGTGGGAAACAACATGAAATTGTATGGTAAAATGGGCCATCAAACTCATAGAGTGTTAAAAGAATCTTTTTAAAGTTTGGATCTAAATAAAAGTTTTATTTTCAGGATATTGCACTCAATATTCCGTCTGAAATTATTATGTTAATAGGCAGGCAATTCGTTGACGTTCAGGTTCGCAGTAGGCATTACAGCTCATATCCCCCATGATGCGAAATCGAGTGCTGTTTGGATACTGCATTGAAATTATGCAGGTTTGTCGGAGTTTGCCATTCATATAGGTTCCTTAATAGGTCAACGTTTACAAGCATCTTGCCACTCTTGCCAACCTGACCATATGCGTCATCAGCCGTATTATGATTGCCTTGACAATTCCCAGTGGATGGACCTGTAAATGTCAATTTTTTCTATTGGAAGTCATGCCTCGGCCATCGCCTGCTACTCCGGCTCATAACAAAACAACCCGCAGTGCCATCGTCCATTAGTTCCAGTTGGTCGGTGGAGCATCATTGCCCCCGTCGTCAAGGTGAAAGGCAACGTCCTTCGTAATTACTGCTTTCCGCGGGCGTCGGTTATGCTAATTGCGGAGAAAGCATGCCCATTGCCCGCGGTTGGGCGAGATTCCCCGCGGTTGGGCGAGATTCCCCGCTTCCTCTTCTCTCTCTCAGCCTCGTTCTCGACCTTTTGTCTCTACTCTCCGACGCGGGCGCGACTCCATCCCCGCCTGTATCAGCCGGCCCCTCCCCCTCCTCAGCCGGCTCTCCGCGTGCAATCACGTTAATGCATTTGCCCCGACCTCGTTTCGTTCGCATGAAAACCCTTCCGTCGAGTTTTCCTCGGCAAGCCGTAGCCACCAAGTCCGAGGGATTGCGAAGATGATGAAAATATGCACGTTACCACGCTTCCCACTCGCCGTTCCCCAAGCCGACTCGTGTTCGAATATGTCACGTAATTCGGACGCCACGCCGGTTCTCGCCGCAGTCTCGTCAAGAAACCATGGAGGGGTTGGGAGGGGGATTTCATTGTCAAGCGCCCCATCACGCCTTCGGACTCCTCGGTTGAAAAGGGAAAGAAAACGAGCGTAAGAAAATAAGTGGCGTGACAGTTTCGGTATGTTGGGGAATAGGTCCGAGGAACCGTCACGTTACGTTCTGTCAAATGGGATGGACAAGAATTCAGGACACGTTGCGGAGAACAACATTTGCGAACGACGAACACGGCCGAAATTCACATCCTTGTGATACCTATCCTGTCTACTAGGTGGGAAAATTCATTCGGAAATCAGAAAATGATTCGTTTAAATATGAAAAAAATGAGACTTAAAATTCATTTTCCTTGTTAAAATATGTTAATATTGGGTATTTATTGTTTTTATTGCCCGGAAGATATTTTTACCCAAAGATTTTCCTATTCCCAGGTTATAAAAAAATGGAGATGCATTGCCAAAAATTTGAAAAAGTTAACCAAAAAAAGTTGGTATATCGAATTAGAGGTGCATTACTGGTATTAATGTATGAGGACCCGTCACGGTGTGTTGATTTGGACGGAAGGGGAGCCGGGTTTACATTGCGTAAAACTACTTTTGCAAGTGGCAAATAGCGAAGGTGTCTGCGAACGACGAGCGCCACCAAAATGAGCGTTTTTTTGGAGTGACTACTGCCGGGAAAAATAAAATTTAGAAATTCAGATAAGGAGTCGTTTGAATTTAAAGTCGGACTTTAAATTAATTCCCATGAGTGTATCAATCCCATGAGTGTATTCCCATCAGAACAACATCAAGGCATCATATTTCATATGCCAAAGCTTACTAGACGAAGGAATCGTTTTCCGACTGGTAAAGCACTTCGTAGAGTCGAATCAAAGGCGCAGAAGAGTTGGAAATCAAGTTACTTCAGAGGAAGGGAAGGTGTGAGAGCGGGATAGAGAGTGGTTCTGGTTCCCGTCATGTGCTTTCACGCAGCGTGAAATACGACGTTATTGTCCTACTACGGCATTGTTAATAGATATATGTGAAAAGTGTTCATGTTATGTAAGCAATGGACCGTCAGTGATTATCTTTGATCCAAGTGACAACCATCGGTGTTTAAGTGAAGTGAGTCTGTCGCAGAAATGTTCAGTAACGTAGTAGTAATGGATTTCTAGTATTAATGCATAATCTCATTTTAAGACACAAATATGCCAGTGTTGCTCGCGAGTAGACACAACAAGCTTCGGACCATGTTGGAGACCGTGGAGGAGGGAATTGATGGCAGGGACGTGGATTAAGAATGTTAAGAAAATACTCGTGAAAACTTTGATATGGATATTAGAGGTACGGCTCGGAGACATGGTCATGATAGAAGTAGATTGGAGACTTTTGAAATGTGGGTGTGGAGAAGGATGGAGAAGGTGAAATGGACCGAAAGGAAAACAAACGAAGAAGTGCTGGGTATGGTGGGCGAGGAGAGGGGCTTTTTTGGGGAAAATCCTATGGAGGCAGGAAAAATGGATGAAGGGCGTATTGATCGGTAGTGAGTTGTTGAAGACTGTAATAGAGGGGAGAATGTTAGACAAACGAAGAAAGGGCAGGAAGAAGATAGAGATGTTCGACAGGGAAGATGGAAGGATGAAGGGAGGATGGGATTATACAGAGATGAAAAGGAGCCTGTTGTAGAGTGTAATGTTGGGTTGTGTTTTGTTAGGAGTCACAAAATATGTATTTGGTAGTTATGTCCATCCGAAACCGACCTTTACCGGTAGATTACCTTATAATAACTCTCATGTTTGGTGGAATGGTCACCATTATGACGGCGTGTGTCAAATTATCTACTACTTGTGAATCGGGCAAGTTAGCCAAAAAATGTTTTGGCAATAAGAATAGGAATTATGGGAAATTAATACACTTGTACTTTTTCACCAGACGGCATAAGGAAAAACATTTTTCACTTCTGTGTTCCCTTAAATAAAATGGATTTGTTTATATCATGCGGGAAGTGTGCTGTGTTACTTTCGCTTTATTACTCATCTCAGCGTGTAAAATGATTGTTCTAAACTAACATTATCACATATGTGGATATTCCGAGAAACTATTTTTAACTTTACAAGCTTATTTACCCTTGAAAAGGGATTTTTGCCCTTACAACTAATTAAATAACCTGAATAGTGAGGTCCTTTTTACAGCTCAGTAACTAGAATTTACGTGTGAGACCAAAGAATCAGCAAAATTACAGTTGGTTTATGAACTCCATCGTTCGTAGAGAAAAGGATGTGAAATTTAAAAATCCCAAGTTTCATAATAGTCACAACATATGATATTATAAATATAAATTATCGTCTCAAATAGGCTTGTTTTCTAGAAGTATATACAGATATAAATATTGTTTTAAGTTTATGTTCCCCTTTGGCCATGGTTTATATTAATGAATACATTTCCGCAGAATGATTAAGTGCGCGATATTTAGCTTTTTCATTAGTGAAAAAATAAGAGAGAAGATCATCCCGGGCCGGATAAATCCCAAAGCCGGGATATGGCAAAAAATGAAAGCGGAATAAACCCTGGGGGAGGAGTTGAAGGGGAAGAGAGGGTGCAAAGGACGGAAATAGCCTCGCTTGATTTTTGAACTTACTCCGGTAGCGTATTTTATAACTGCTTAAGAGTCTGTATTTGGGTCCCCAGTAACGAAAATGGCCACATTTCACGAATCTCCCTTAACGGAAAACCATTTTGGCGCAGGATATGTTACAAGTAGGAGCTACAATCGGCCCTGGTCAAGTTTTGATTACAAGTATATGTATGATCGAGCCAGGAAGTTGGCTATTTAGCTTTTAAGAAAAATATTATTATGATTGTCAAAGAACGGTTGTCTACCAATTAAGCTAGGTTTTGGATGGGTACAAAATAACCACCATTGCATATCTAATACTAACCTAACACGACACAACGTGACGACCTACACTCCAGTAAATCCTTTTTCAACTACACATAATTTCAACCTCACTTCAGTTCAGCTTGCCTATTCTTTTCCTCCCCCTACCTCGCTTGCCTAACGTCCTCCCTTCTATCACAGTTTCAAAGGCTCCATCGCCAATCACTTTTCTTTCTTCCTTTTCAATTCCCGTAGCAGTTCACCTCTTCTCTCCTACCATGCCAAGTACTGTAATAAGTACTAATAATGATTGTTCTTATTAAGAATAATCTAGCAGTCAAGTTGGTTTTTTGATGTGTTCAATACCTAAACGGTGCTACATATAGTATCTGAGGACTTCCTAATACACGTCATTTACCTCCGTGTACCCATATTCTATCATTTATCAGTCTTCAACAGTTCATTGCTTCGAAACATACTCCGTATCCAAGAAAGAAGAACTGCAATTATCAACGAGAATGTTGGTTTGATAGGTAAGGGTAGAGTCAACCTAATATTATGCCCACCGGCGGGTAAAATTCACACATCAGGTTAGGGAAACCGGTTCCTTTCCCTGTGCCGCCTATGGTTTCCCAGAAAGATCTGGTACCCGAAAAGTCATACAGTTTGAATTAAGCTGAGGGTACCCAGTGGCGTTGCCCGAATGGAACTCAGGTCAATGCACGACCTACCTGTAGGTTTCGACTTACAAACTAATAATCAGCTGATGATAACTTTGTAAGTCGAAACCTCGGTCGTACATAAGAAAAGATATGTGAAAGAACAAAGTATTTTCTTTTCCGAACCCATGTCCTCCGGTCAGTAGTCCAGCACTCACTCGTACACTTACTAGACTACCACGTTCCCTCCAAGAAAGATAGCGAACCGGCAAATTTCACTTAAGCGTATCAATGGGTGGCAAAATAGCGCGAAAGCGAAGAAGTAATTCAAGGGTAGCACCTGGGCAATAGCAGTCGCTCCCGCGTGGGTAATCTTTTCCGTCACACTCTCCATCATTGCCCCGCGATCCGCGCGCGCGACACACGAGGGCACCTCGGGGTGTCGCGTTGGCTTTCGCGCCGCCCGCCGAGGTCGTTTCGACCAGTTTGCGGGGGCGTCGGATGGGGTCGGGGGAGAACGACGGGGGCAGAGAGAGAGGGAGAGGGAAAGGTTGGTTTTCGCTGTGAGTGCGGTCAGCAGCAGCCAGGCCGGAGTTCGATCGGGACGCCTCTCAGCCCTTTCGGAGTGGGGAGAAGGTTCGCCTCCCCCTCTCGCCTCTTCACCCTCCCCTTTCGGCCGCAACGGAGCCATCCTGGCCCCCCTTATTCCTGCCCGACCTCCCTCCCCCCAACTCTCTCCTTTCGCCCCCTCCCACCCACAGGGTATTCCCCGTGCCACAAACCCTGCAATCCCTCCCTCCCGGCCGCTCGCGGACTGTTGAGTTCGGCACCACCGTGCTCGCCTGGTCTTTCCGAAGTGCTGCAACCTTTTATTGCGCGTTTGTCAGGACCGTTGCCTAAACTCCAAGGAGATTTACCTTTCTCTCTTTCCTCTCGCCCTCCGGGAGAATCGGTCGTGAATTGTTTCGAGATTTTTTATTCTCTTCAGTTCTCTTCCATTCCACCTCCTCCTTCTCCCCCTGCCTCCTCCGGGGTGGTTTAATGTTCCACCACTCCTCGTTCGATTTGTGAAGGTTGTTTGAAGGTAATCCTCTGAGTAAGAGGATGAGTCGTCGCCGTAGTGGCGGAGAGTGGTTGTCGAGAGGGTGACAGTGGCGCGAGGGATTCACCCTGCCCTCCTTCCTCCGGAGTCGCACGTGTTCTTCCCGAGGACTCGTCAGCCGGGCGTGTTTGTGGCCGGAGCCTTCGGATCGGGGGTCGTTTGGGAAGATTGCCGCGATGTGTGTTCATGTTCGAGCGTCTCGTCGTACTTTAGAAAGTCGTCGGAGGGTGGTGCCTCACCACTTAAACCGCCCAGTGCATCAGGTGGACGCGCGTGAGTGTGTGGGTTTCTTTTCGCCCTCGTGGGTATTCGAGGAGGACATGCCGCCTCGGTCATTCGTGTGGTCATGTGTTTGCAAACTTATGTTCTTGGTTGGTTCTTCCCGATATGTTGATTTTCCACAAATTGATCTGAAATAATTTCGCGCATCGATTTTGAATTACAATTCACTTAATTTCCAACTTTTGGAAGTTGATGTGATTTTGTTCTCTAAAATGCAGCGCATCCTTGGGTTCTTAAGCATGATTTATTTGACCATTAGATGGTTATTTTAAAGTAATCACTTCTGTGCGTGTTTATTTGTTCGTAGTGAAATAAAAAGTCGATTGATACAAATTAAGGCAGATAATGAAAGTAATAGTGGAATTTTTTGCCACATTACGTAATTGGAAGATCGTGAAAGTCTGGAGTATGCTATCAGCGTGAGTTTTGGTCTTTTAAATTAATTTTCTGGAGGATTAATGTCAATCTTCGCGAAAGTAAGAACGAGTGAAATTTTCCCTGCGTGTGTTTTGCCTGGAATACTTGGAATACTATAACAGCCATGTCTCGGTACTGGGAGATACGTTTATCATAATAATGTAAAATTCAATTTTAACGTAGAAGACTCCCAAGGGACTCCCAGAGCTGAGACAGGACGTTTAATACGAGCTGTAGTGACGTCAATTGGGACCACCAATCTATAATGAAGTGCCTTATCACCATCTACAATCGATCGTTGTGCAAGATATTGAAGGAGATTCGTATTATATTGGTGGGTGTAATTTTTGACCTATGTTTAATTCACTTGCCTTGTTTTCGATAGCACGTGACCGTAGAAGCACGAAAGAACCCCTTTGTGATTCCGTCTGTGTGGGATCAACCTGGGGATATCGTCAGAAATTTTGAGTAAGGTATTTACTTTGTTTATTCTATAGCCAACACTAATAGATGAAAGGTATGGGTACCTTCATAAATGCATTCATATAACTTAAATGCCAGATGAATGTTAATGTTAAAAAGTATGTAATAACTAATGTCAATATTACAGGTAATTTGAAAGTTACGGAATTTTAAAACATAAAATATGGTTTTGATTGTGAATAACACAGTTTCAGGCGTAACATGGTGGGTGTCCTTCATGATGAAAGAAGACACTTGGCTTTTACACATAAAATAATTTAATACGACCTAGGTTTCGTTACGACGTATCAGATTCAGACTCTGAAGATGTTACGCTGTAACGAAACTTGGATCGTATTAAAACTATTTTCTGTGGAAAAAAACAATTGTCTTCTTTCATCATTATTGATTTTAAGTGAAAATAGAAATGCATTATGTCGCATTTTTCTCTACAGCAATGTTTGGGTCTTTCATCCCTGTTGATCTAGTCTGTCGTTCGGCTAGAGAGAAATATTTTTATCTGTTTGCACGGTTGCATGTTGTCACTTTAATTTAACTGAAACAATTCAAAGCTGGGAGTCTGGGGTTAAATTATATGAGCAATGCTCACCGAAGAGTCCTTGTCCTTTTTTCTGTTTGCGTAAGTTTTAGACGTGGATCTGTCAATATTTTGGGTGTGAATAAATCTGAGGTCCTTATGCGTCGCAGTTCTCTGTTTCCGGTTTAAAATTCTTCGTTTTCAAGCAGACACTTATACTATATCAACCACGTGTCTGGATGAGTTTTAAATACATGATTTCTGTCGCTTAAGAACACGTCCATTTCCTCTCGAGTCGATGCCTTAGAATTTCCATTCGTGAGAGGACGGAAGAATTCTCCATTCAGAAAGAATCGTCGAGAAAATCGCCCTCAGGTAGGTTATAGCATCTCATTTGGAAATGCACCACGTGTTTTTTACGACCGATTCCAAGGACAAAATTATACTGTTACGTATCTCTTAATATATAGTGGTGGGCCGAGGAATTCCCAACGACACCCAATGTGGGTGTGGCCGTATGCTTAAGTGACGCGCATACAATGCGCGGGGTGACTCATATGGATGCATTCAACGTTATTCCATGTTTCTAGGGAAGATTTCATAGCGTGGGTTGTGCGCCTTTCACGAGCATAATATTTGTTTCCTCGGGTTAAGATTTTTATCGACTTTTGTTTTTAATTTCATTTTAGGTGGGTGTATTTTTTAACTCTTAAACTTATTAATTATATCTTTCTTTAAACTGTTGTTTTTAATAGTTGATGAATTATTAGTTTCACCATTCTTGTTGGACCATATATAAATGATTGAAAATTAATGTCCTCATGTTTTTTGCTTTGACGTCGGTCACCGTGATATTCTGTATTACGGACTTACATAAGTAAACATTTGAACAATAGTTAGAAATAATGATAAGATGCAGGAAGAAATTTATGATCTCAGTCAAATGGCCCTTGGCTAATTTTTAATTTGAGTTTTCGGTGGAAATGCTCATATTTTGTGTCAACAATAAAATCTTGAAAAAATTGCCATTTAGTCAGTCACCATGCTCGAAACGTAATAAGTTTTCTTGTTGCTTTTATCTTATTTATGGCCTATATCAGATTATTTATTTTTTCTGCATTCAATGATCTCGGTAGAAAATTGCCAAGTCGTATATTTCAAATTCAAAGATTTTGCGTATTTGAACATGGGAAGACATTTATTTTTTAACTCCAAGGTTACAAAATTGTATTAGAAAGAACTTGAACTCAATTTGGTTTATGTGCGATAAAAACTAGTTTCCTTTTTCGATTCGGTAGCCTTTTTTTAGGATCCTTTCATCTCTTCTACAGTTCTTTTGATCCTTTGGACAAGTTTTTGAACATAGTTATTTAGCTTTGCCCATCTGTTTTATAATGTAATTCATAACATGTAAACCATTAAGCATCAAATTCATTCCAGTCGTCATTATTTGCGTGAAGAAATTAGAGATTGAACGTACTAGCCATGTTTTCACGTTCATTTATTATTCTTACTCCACTTATTCATTTGGTTTCACCGATTCACTGTCTCGCTCGTCCATTTGAATACTTGCCCTAAAATATAGAACATATCAATAAATAACGGTTATCAGTGTTTTATTTTTTTGTGAAAAGGTGAATTAAAGAACTTCAGTGGCTATCGTTCGCTGCTGACCCTTTAATTTTCAATAAGTTTTATATAATGATTCGGGGTGGACCATTGCAATAAGTTAAAACCCATTTAGGGCTCTTATTTGGAACTATCAGCACATATGTGAACACGTAGCTGTATCAGGGGAGGCCAGTTTTCCATAATTCATAGTTTGTTGCCCTCGACGGAAATGCAAACTTTCGTATCCCTGAGAGGCAGAGCTATTACAGTGTTTCCGCGTAGTGTGATCATTTTTGTTTCGTGGAAAATGAAACGTTTATTGGCGAAAGCATTTAAAGGCACTTCAAAGGATAGTCAGATTAATGTATAATAAAATTTGGAATAGGTGCTACTTGTTTTACTCTCAAATTTTATTTTACACTCTGAATAGAAAATGAATTCGACCGCAGTAAATGCTTTGATAGAAAGAGGTGGAACGAGAAAGTCTTATTGCAGAGACGTCCATGGACAAAGTTGTCAAATAGATCTGATACATTTCATGTGTGTTCGGAACGTACGTATGAAACAATGAATGTTTATTCCTAGGGCGAAAGAAGTTGGAAATAATAGGGCAGCACTGATAAAATAATTGAGAGCGTGTTTTCCTTTACTTTTAGAAAATAAATTTAATAAATTTAGGAAATAAATTTCCTTTACTTAGGAAATCCCATGCTGGGTGTTCAATTTCTTCTCCCGAATGTGATATCGAACTAATAAATGAAAACATTCTGCGCAGTGTTTTTTATGCATTGATGTGATTCCACCGAATATATCCACGTACAATCAGTTTTATGCATGATATTGTACACGTTAATTCTTGTAGCATTGAAGTACTGAGTATCAATGAGATTCTTTGGTCTTAGCTAACTTCTTCACTCATCGGACGTGTTTTCAGCGTCAGATAAAAATTAGCTCCACACCCAAAAATCGTGTACCATTTTCAAGTAAACATTGCCGAACATTTATTCAAGTTTGCACACTACTGCATTAAATACGTTCGCCAGAAAAGGAGGCTGAATTAATGGCGGGTGAAATGTCATAAAAAAGTTAGTTCAGCGTCCCATCATCCCTGCAGCAACGGTTTCAAAAAACGCACGAATAAATCGAAAAAAAATACATTGCGCAGGAATAAATCTGTGCTCTCGAGTGCCACACCGCACTGTATTTGGCCCTTTCTCATTTTAATTAAAAAAAAGACGTCAACTCTGATATTACACGGTAAATTTTGTGATATCCTCCGTGGTAATGGTTCTGTAGGATGATTAAAGTTCTTCAAACACGCGAGAGCAGCTGAGGCCGTGAGGGAGAAGAGTGAATGATTGGGATGCTAGGTGAAAACGGAGACTGCGAATCGCCCCTCGGGGATTCTCACGGCCAGAAACGCCGTTCATAAATCGACCAACTCGCAATGAAAAGAATTAAAGCCACCGAAAAAATCTGCGGAATCCGATTAAAAATTAACTTATCGATTGGCTATCTTAACACACGGAAGGATCGGTAGCGTCTGGACAATTTATCGAGGGATAGCGTGACCAGTTTATGGAATTTATGTCGTCCAGAAGATAACGTACTTCGGCCGTAAATCGAATTTTCAGTAGGAATGGTTTTTCGAAGCTCTGTGCTAATCCGTGCCTCTAATTCAAGTTCCCCATGTTAAAAGTAAGACATGTTTCAATTCATCGGAATCGTTGTAAAATTGGGGAATGAAATCCGAGCTCGCTCACTTAGTCTCGACTTTTCCAATATCTGCTACGGCATGGTTCAGAAATTTATAACGAGCGTCGGAAAAGCCCGATTTATTTACCTTTTTATAACGTTCGCGCGTGCCCTTGAATATGTAATTTTGCAATGCAGTTGACAATTATTCTTTTATGGTTTTATGGTATGAACACAGATGACGCTGTGTGTCTTTATTGTTTACTTGTTGATTTCAACGGTTTTCATTTTTCTGGTGCATAACGATCTGAACTTTCTGTAGTTGAGATCCTTACGGTTCGTCCATGGATGGATGTACTTGGATAAATATAATGTTGGTATTAAAACGATAAAAAATATAATCTCAACTTGAAATTACTATTCCGTTCCGGATAGTAAAAGGAATTTACTGTTACAAATATCTTTCAAGCAAATTTTCATAATTGACAAGAATATTCAGGTCCGCCAAGAATACGCCAAGAAAGATATAGTAATTCTTTGAATGCAGTGCGAGGCGTTGCAGTCTACCTGCACCAATGCGGTAAATTTCGAGGCAGTCTAGTAGTCTAGGCAGTCAGATTTACGTAATTGGCTTACTGTTTTCTTTTCGTGATTTTTCTAAGGCCGAGGGTAGGTTTCGGACTAATAGAGCGAGTGCAGGTTGTCCCGCTTACGGACTTCATGGGGGAATAATAATTCATTCCGTTTGTGCTTCTTGTTTTTTCTTTGCAAATAAAAACTTTTCTGCCCATTTCTTTTGTGAAATAACTGTTTAATGACAAAGGAGAATCAGGTGTGCCTATCGTCTCATCCATGAACGTGATCTCTGTTCCTCATCTCTGCTTATGCATATTTAAAAGTCACTCTTTTTTTGCCCTGCCCCAAGAGGTTTTCATGGTACCTGTTTTTCCTCTTTGAATATTAAAACTAGAAATACGAGGAATCGCTAAAACAGTGACAACGCGAGGAAATTCAGCCAGCCTTGGGTTTAGTTACCGAATCATCATAAATTGTGGTGCGAACAGTTTTTTTAGTTTTATATAATGCGGCTTGGTAGCGCAGTGGGTAGAACGCTCGGCTACAACCTGGAGAGCCGCCGTATCAAATCATCGTGATTCCTTGGGAAATTTCCGACTAAACCCGTGCTGCGTGGTCACCAAAAGGACTTGCCCCCTCCCCCCTGATGTGGATCCAAGGAAGGATAATTGGTTTCCCCTCCCCCTTTTTAGATTATTTTTGACTGTAATAAAATTCAAAATAAATGCTATTTATACTCCCGAAACTAAATTTGAATACCTACTCCACCCTGAGCATAAAATTACCCCTTGCGTAAAAGTTAACTATATTTACGCATTATTTTATAGAAAATTATGTCATCAAACTATTGTTATTCATATAAAAGGCCCTTCCCCTAGAGGTTTTTCAGATCCGATACTGCTCCACCCTGAATATGTGAATTTCAAAAACTAGGTCTAGAATGAGGCTCTCGTCTATCCAATGTATGTGTTTTAGATGTTAGCTGTGCATGATAATTCTGCATTTATCAAAGTTTCAGATTTATATACTTAATACCACATATATTAATCATTTATCTACTCTCCATAGAATCGTTTTCTTACCAAATTAGTCAGTGGTTTTTTGGTGTGATAAGATTCATTTTGAAAACTAAAAAAATTGGAAAATACATGATTTGCACGACAAGTGAGGTGGTGGTATATTTTGACACATCATTAAGACAACAATAAGTTTTCTACCTATTAAGCATCTAGTGTGTAGTCCCACGATGTCGTAAATTAGTTCCAACGTATGGATACGGTGGCAGAAGACATAATGCGAATTCTCAATGACAAAGACGCATTAAAATGGCCTTGGAGGTGTGTTGCGTTAACTGAACGCACCATGTTTAGTGTAATTTCATACATTTAATGCGATGATGATTTATACCCACGTTTATGTAGGCTGCTTAAATATATCCCGGGAAATGATGAAAGACTAGGTTTGTAAATATTAACGAAGCGGAAGAGTCTTGTATTTTTTTGGGTTTGAGATTTCGGTAATACCTTAACTCCCTTAAGTGGAAGAGGAAGGAAGGAGAAAAACAAATCCTTTTGCATGCGCCGTGTTCCTCACAAAGTGTCCATAAATGAGTGGAATTGCATTAGAACACACATCCGGGCATCTCAGCCTTCCTCCTCGGTGGTTGGAAGTATAATTATGTAGGAATTGAATTGTGGTAATCAAGACAATTGAATTTTACTTCCAGGAGGCGTGAGAGGCGCTACAAGTAAGATAGGTATTAAAAGCATTTCTTTATTAAATCTCTTGAAATGACAAATTTTCACTTAGAGAAAATAGTTGGACTGGAGTTTTAACTTGTAAAATCAGAGTTTGGGGCTGGAAAACCCATAAAATGTTAAGCATATCCATATGTCCAGAACTGTACCAATCTTTGTTGAATTCTTTGTGGACTGACAAGTGTTTCTTTGAACCCCAGTTTTCCATCTCTTAGTAACCTGAACTGCCGGAATATCGATTTATCTTGCGTGACAATTTACCGGCGGCATTTTACATCTGTCGTTGTGTTAGCAATCGATATCTTTATTTCGATGGAGTGTATCTAAGATTTAAGACCACTAAGGACTTCACGTGTTTTCCGGTAATTATATGATGCTTTTAAGTATTTTGAAAACTTTGCGAAGTCATAAGTATGAGCCATAACTTCCTTAGCCAAATTGATCGTTAATCTTATCTATTTTTACTATAGCTCTTCTCTGGAATGACACCTCCAATATTCGTGATCTCGAATTTTACCTTATTCCTTATCAGTATAACATGTTCTTATCGATGTACTATCGATAGGCTTCTTGGAAGGGCGATGTGATGGTAAATTATTGATATAGAATGCTTGAGCTATGCATGACGAGTGTTCGGACTTCACCAGACAGCATACCAATGAAAGAAGAAGAATGCTAATGCTTAGGCTGCCTATCTCACGGTTACAATTGGCAAATTTTTTCTTCATATGCTTTTTTTTACTGGAATAAGTATTCATCAACCGAAGTATTTCGGCACTAAGCCTAATTACTCTGCACATTCGATATTAACACTATCGTAAAAACGTATGTTAAGACCAGTATTGATAAAGTCAGATATTCAAGCGAAAACATTTTGCCAAATAAATTCTTTAAGCATGCTCAGGGCGAGTTTTTATAGAATTCGTATTTGGTATTATCAACGTACTTTGCACCGTATGGGCGAAACGTATGATCGTGCCTCAGAGCGTGAAAGGACAGAACCAATGGTGCAATTGTACATAATGATTCAAATGTTTAACATTGTGAGGTGTTTAAGGAGACGGTGTGGGGGTTGGAAAAGTTTTGACGAAGTATTCGCTTTCTGTCTTGGGGTTGGAATGCGCGTTGTCTAATTTTGTCGGCTGACGGAGCTCATCTGGAAATTTCAGTGCCGAAAAACATTTAAATTTACATAATTCGATGTGAATGTTTTGTTTTGCTTCTATAATAAACACACATTGTAGACTCACATAACCATAAAACGGTTCAACCAACCAGGGATACCCAGGGTAGTTTGTTCTAGTTTTTTTTGGAACGATATCCTGTGATTTAAAAAAGGAACCATGAACCATCATAATCGAACGCGGGTTACCTGGAAGGGAAGACGCAGCTTTTCTGGTACTTTTCCACAAGGCCGGTTGTATTCGAAAAACTTTATCTCCAGAGTTTAAATTCATGACTCCTTTCCTATACCTAGTGTATCAATGTCCATTGAAATTAATAGTAGGTCTGAAGTGTGCGGAGTATATATGAGAGGACTCTTAAAGAGTGATAAAGGAGAGAATGTTGAGTGGAGGAAGGGAAAGAAGAGATAAATCTGAGAGCATGGAAGGAGGAAGAAAGTATGGACAACGGAAAAATGGTGTATTGTGATTCAAGACGTTACGGTATTTAGTGTCTAGTTAAATGAGGTTAAAAAGTGTAGCATTGCTTAACGGTTGTGGCAAAGTGTTGTTGAATTTATTTTTCCTCTCGTTTTTATGTCAGTCTCTACGAGTTGTTTAAATGGGCTTTCAACTCGAATAGAATTACAAATGTTTCAAAAGACTTCAAATTTCTCAACATTGGAGTGTTCATGTCCTATGAACCTTTAGGACCCTCATCCATTATCCTTGGGGAAAAACTTGAGGTTGGCGCTGGAGGCTTTAAATGGAACGAAACTTAACCTTGAGATTCGGATATTTTGGTTCTTTGAACGACTCGTACATGCTCATGGATGTTGCTTGTTGACGTATTTGTTCGCTGCTTGACCTTAACTGCGCCTCACGACTCTACTCTGGAATCTCGCATACCTCACCTAGATTTTCCCCTCGGATACGAAGCACGAAACGCGACAGCGCACGGAGGGTGTACCTTGAACTTCTCAGGATACGCCTGCGTCGTGTTGTTCGTTCTCGCTTCGGTAGGGACAATGTGAATGATGGCGTGGTGAACGCGTCACGACCATGGAAATTGTGAGACCTTGATGACTTCGAATCATCTCGCTGAATGGTGAGGGGAAGTCGGTCCTTTGCGCTATATGCACTGTTTTACGTGTGTTCGATGCACAGAGGTGCCACAAGGGCGTGTAACAGGATCATAGGGCACTAAATACGTACGTATTTGGTGCCGGATTGAGAAAGTATCAATTTCAAAGCGTTCTAAAAATGAATTTTTATTAAAGCAATGGGGTGTTTTATAATGTTTGCTTTGAAATTGTAAATATAGAGGTCTGTTTCAAATATATTAGCGAATTTCACTGGGAAAGTACTGTTATTTATTATTGTTATCAAAAGTTTTTTCTATTACTCAGCATGTGCTAGTTTTAACTATTATAAATGTTTTGAATAGCGTAATTTACTGTGATTTATTGACGACTTCCATTTGCCCCTCCACAATTGCTTTGCTTTCCTGGTCAGTCGAAACCAACCACCAAATCAAGATACGGCCAGCGGTCAAGAATTTATTACACGTGCTGTTCATGAAAATGTAATCCCACAATCGGCATCCGGATTGTTTTGGGGCAAATACCGCAGTATTCGTCACGCCTTAAATGCCCATTCTTCTAGGTTGTTTGGGGGGCACGGTAGCCTAGTCGGTTGAACATTCAGCCTCGTAAGACCGGGTACGATTTTCGGTTATTTTGGATATCAGATCCACCCAAGCTGTGTGGTTGTTCGGGTACCAGATCTTCTCGGGTGGGAAGATGGCGGTTTCACAGGCAGCACAAGGGAAAGAACTGCTGCCCGTCCCTCATACTGAATGTGCGAATGTCAGGAACCTAGTGGCCTAATGTGGGGTTAGCTACAACCTTCAACCAAAGAAGAAACCCTGGGGTCATTACTGTGATTGGTAGAGTTTATTAGGGTAGGTGAGCTTTTGAGTCTGTGTTGTTTCCGTTCATTACTTACGTTTCTTCTCCTCCGCCGGAGACTTCGTCAGGGTAACTGAATAATTTATATGCGGACCAAGGTCGTATTTTTACCGTTTTCCAGGGGCGAAAGGGAAGGTGTAAATACAATGGGTTTCCACAAATAAATTATTCAGTTATCCTGACCAAGTCTCCGGCGGAGGAGAAGGAACGTGACACCAACGCAGTATTTCCCGTCAAGGATCCCTTCCCATGATCATGCAGATAGTGGAATGTTTTAATCAGTTAACAATTAAAACTAAAATTTAATAACGTTCGCGTTATGAATAAAGCCTCATTGTGATCAGGTTAAATGAAGATATAACGGCTGAAGCCAAGGCGCTGAGTCCCTTTAGTAATTTCACCTCAATTCAACATTTTATCAGTGTAAATCAGAATCAGAGCAACATTTAAAAAGTAAAATGCAAGTGAAAGCTAAACTCGTTAACATTGTGCGAAACAAGAACGTGAAATCGTGGGTCAGGAATGGTGCTTATCATCAAGCAATTCTGCTTCTGAAGGTCGTACTGTGCGTACAAAAATATGCGGGTGACGATGATTATTTCGGGTATATGCGAAACCCAGCCCAAGATGACTATTATATTGTACACAGTACCCTCCAGGCCACTAATAAGGTGTGTGTGAGGAAATAATTCAATTGCAAGCATGAAAAATCAAAATAAATTTTTCCTTTATCACTAGTTATCAATAATTATGAAAAATATTTCAAATGATGGATAAAATGTTAACTACAGTTGCACTCACTTCTGGTATCCAATTGTGAAATAATTCTCCACGCATGCCAAACGAGCTACTCACGACGGGAAGAATAATAAAATGATAATTTTATAAAATAATGATAGCATAATGGGCCACTTGGGATAAAAATAAACTTTTCCCTTATCGCGTTCGTTGGCAGTTCTTCTGATTTCTTATCGTTCGCGGGAAAAAGACATCTTCAATGTCCGTTCTACACTTGGTCTCAATAACCTTCATTCCATGATCTCTCTCACCGTGGAACGGTGGGTTCTATTATTTCTTTTTTCAGCATCATCGCTGAAGAGACCAGCTTCTAATGTGTGCAAGAGATATAATCTCTAATTTAACCTTCCCTTTGTGATCGATTCCCAACCTAGTTCCTCTAATAATGTAGGTACGCTACTAAGTTTACTCTAACAAAGTTTTACATATCAACGCTTATTTATCTGGTGCCTGGTTGGTATTTATGAATGTGCTGTTGTTTATGAACGTGAGGCGTGGAAAGTTAGGGTGACATTAAATTCAAATTTCTCCGATAGCCCCATAACGATTGAGGTTACGAGAGGATTCAGCTCAAAATTCTAGTGCAGCACCTCGTCCATCAGTCGGTAGTCGGGGTGCTAGACTTAACGAAGTGCATAGCGAAGTAAGTTTCACTTCGAACCCCTTGCGCTCCTTGTTATGAGTACAACGCTGCATTTCCCTACACTTCTAGATCCTAGATTCATCCTAAATCAAATGTTTGTGTGACATTCATTGTGTGAATTTCATCTTACGTTCAGTGATGCAAATGACCTTCACCCAGTCGCGTATCTCCTGTTGACTTTAAATTGTTTGTATTTCTTATCCTTAACGGCACGAACAGGTTTTTGGAATAATCAAAAATAAAATATTAAATTTTTAGCGATCCCGTTCTTAGAAGACGGAAGCAGTTATTAAATAAAATATTAAATTTTTAGCCTTAGAATAACTGCTTAATAACTGCTTCTGTCTTCTAAGACGGAAGCAGTTATTAAGCATTAAGAAATGTATTTTCGTCGCCCTAATTGTTTGTTTTTAGTACTACTACCGCTGCTTCTGTCGGTGTATCGGATGTTGTTTAGACTGCTAGCTGAGTGTTTTATCATTTTGTCTCACCATTTTGGACCTAGAGTGAATGGGTACCACATAGGGAATGTCTCTCTCTCTCTCCAGTTGAGTGCTAGACGACGTGTCTATTTTTGGAGGTTAAATCCTGGCGGCCCCAAATAACCCTTCTAGACGCACATAAAGCCACGCGTGCACCATGCCGTCGATTATCAGCTTGACACGCATAGAAGATTGATATGGAGTCTCAAGTCCCTCTAAAAGGGAATAATTTTCATGGCAGTTCATTTCTTTCACCGTGAAAGTTAATGTCTCGAGACTGCTGAAGTTTCTTGGCTCCGCCAGGCAGGCTCTTCGGGTAACCTAAGATGCTTGGATAAGTATTGCAGATAATATTAGAATTTACTAGGACATAGACTGCTACTATTGAAAGCCGGGTGCAAAGTGTAAACGGAGTCGACTCCTAAGAAGATTTCATCGTAAACTTTCCGCAACATCCTCGCCGAAAATATTCCGTTTTAAAGGAGAAAATATTTTTCTTGTGAATCTCTCGCCCAGTAAACCAATGTCTGCTTTTTTTCGATCAATGATTCCATTTTATGCATGTGAAATTTTGTCACCTTCACATGAGGAAAGGAACACTTGCTAAATCCGATTTTTATTAATCCAAAACATTAAATCGTGTTTTTCAAGAAAAAATGACTAAGTGTAAGCTGTCAAAACCTGGGTCGGTCATATTAAAAATTTTTTGTGGATTCTTGAAAATTTTCTTCTTTTATGTAAAGGTGATACAATTTCACGCTATGTCACTAAATTGCGCCTGATAGGATGAAATTGATACCGATTTAATATTTTTTATTCACAATGCTCCAAAATAGCCTACTTGGCTTTAAATTATATAATGCACCCGAAAAAAACAACAGGGACATTCAAATTCACCAATACGGGAATAATTACATTTACCCAAACCCAAGGCGGAAGGAAACCCGGCCGGGCCCGGCCCGAACATCGAACCCATA
Source organism: Hetaerina titia (assembly GCA_037158775.1). Taxonomy (NCBI): domain Eukaryota; kingdom Metazoa; phylum Arthropoda; class Insecta; order Odonata; family Calopterygidae; genus Hetaerina; species Hetaerina titia. The sequence continues at coordinate 48,400,320 of CM073774.1, read as the reverse complement.
GCCGCTGGAATATCAAGCGAGGGCATCGTCCTATCACCACCAAGGTCAACGTATACTAAAGCAGTAGATGAATAGTTGTAAAATTCTTTACCTCTTTAAATATAAATTTGTATTATTTATGCCGTTCTATCCCACATTTATTCATTTTATTTTTGAGTGAACACTTGTGCTATAGTCATTGTCAGTTTTAAAACGACCCTATTTTAAGCCTGCAAAAACTTTGGAAATTCGCCATGGAAAAAATCATAGAGTCATTAGAGTTCCAACTCTGAGCTCGCGGTTGTTAATGCCCTTGCACAGCCCAAAATTGATCTCGAGTGAAGATTTCAGGGAGATCTAATTGTGTACGCACCCCTTGCGCGGATGGGAGAGTTGGAACAGCCGAATATGCATCGACCGAAGTCCTTCGATATTTTCATGATAAATGCACTTTTGTTTGCTTATCTTTTTCCATGCTCTTAGTAATTTGAAAATAAATTCTCCGTCGGAGAATCGCTAATTTTAAAAAGTTAATTGGGTTATATTTCAAGTTTTTTTTCTTGATGAACTTCTGTGTGTCTGTGTCAAAAGTCCGTTTGCTACATTCTTTTCTCCCTTTTTTTCGACCTAATGTGTTCTCACGGTTGCTGACAGTGCAGGGAAGTTTGCCCGGTTTATGAACAGGGTTTGTGGATCCAGTTTTCCCTTTTTTTGTTGCGTATTTTCACTTTGCCGCCCATTTTAACAGTTGTATCTATTTATGGCAATTATCCGTCGGTTTACCCACGCGGAAATTCACTTTGTGAAGCAAAACTATTTGTACAAGGCCCCTTATTCCTTTGCTATTGTTCTTTCGATATGAAATAATTGAAAGAAACGGGAGCGATCGGAAGCCTAATGCCACTTAACGCAATATGTAGTTCCTTTTACTGGTTACGGCGCCTTAAAGCTGGTTTTATTAGGAAACTTTTTTGTAATTAGTTTTAGGAAAAAAGTGATGATTTAGTTGATAAGATTGTTACGGTTACTAATGTTGACCACACGAGGTGAATCGTGATAATGATGCGGGTGGTTCTCGCATGAGACTCTTGTGTACTGTGTTGCCTTCCGGGTCTCGGCTCCCCCTTATTTCTTTTGATTTTACTTTCCTTTGCCGAGATAATTTTAGACAAAATTATGGTTCTATTCCCGTCGACCCACACGTGACAATAATTTACGGTGCACTCCTCCGTGGGTTGGCATGTGCCAGGCAAAAGCCATGGCCGAAGTTACCAGATATGTGTCGCGTGAACTGCAATTCACTGGTTTATCTCGCCCTTTAAAATCCCTTATCATTCTGAAAAAAAATGTCGGAAGATTGCGCGCAATGACTTCAGCCCTCAAATAGAAGAAAATGCCTTGGTTTATATCCATAGGCATACTTTCGTTACTGTTTATTAGAAACTTGGCGTGTCGGACTCTCGAATTTGGGTATCTTTGTTGCTTTAGACCCACTGTGTACGTTGAGACGTAGCCATTACTATCGAGTGCATGGTCCCTTGGGTTCGATAAGTTGTGCGGATAATAATTTCAATACTTACAATACAGTATATAAATTTTTAAGTAAAAATAGATATGTATTATTTTTCCTATTAGACATTTAAATCTCATGTAATAGGATATGCAATTCATCATCAACAATATTTCAAACCTAAAATTGATTTACTGCATTCCTCCATGCTTCTCTCTTCAGTGTTAATTCCTTCACCTCCTGGATAGCTTCTCGGTTTTATATCATTAATTTGTCGTACAGGTACCTGTATGCACTTTTCTCTTAATCTTTTCCGCGGGATCTCCTTTCAATTTTATCTTCTCTAATGCTTCTAATTTTATCTTCTAATGCTTTTTTTTTAATGCTTCTAACTAATCTATTGTGTCTCAAGGTTTGTCCAATTCATCTATTTCTTCATGGCCATATGGTCTTCCATTTGGTAATTTCCTCATCTGCTCTTCTATGTACTTCATCGTTCGTCGCTTCGTCTGTACATTTAATGTTCAATACTCTCCTTCAGCCACATATTTCGAAGGCTTCCATTCTTCGCTGGACCACTTTTCCGTTGTTCCAATGTCTTTGATTCATTGAGTGTCATGCTCCATACGAATGTTTTAACGGCTGCTGCCTCTTTAGTAACCTCAGGTTCCCTGTCCATAGTAGTTGTTGCTCCTTCATGAACGCCCCTTTTAGATTTAGAGTTATTCTTCACTTCGTGTCGGTCGAACTTTTTCCACCCTAAGTTATACTGCTGCCTAGGTAGATGAAGGGTTCCACTTACTCTAGTTTTACCCTTCAAATTGTGATATTTGCCTTCAGCTTTTCTCTTCCACGCGCAAAGATTGTAGTTTTCTTCGTGTTGATGCTCTTTAATTCCCGAAATACTTGTTCCATATCATTTAAACTTGTCTGCGGGTCCTCTGACGTTTCTGTAACTACTGAGACGTCATCTGTGAGCCAGAGCGTGATAATTTCTTCGTCATTCACCTTGACACTTTTTTCCTTGCTGATAAAAGAAACATAAACATAGTTATCAATCCGAAGGTCGGTTTGATAGGTGAGTGTTGAGTTCACCCAATACTGCGCCCCAGAGCGTGTTTAATTTACACATCAGGGTAAGTAAGGCAAGTTCCTTTCCCTGTGCCATCAATGGTTTCCGAGAAAGTTCTTGTTCCCGAAAAATCACACAACTTGGGTGAAGCTGAGGATGCCCCGAGGTGCCCGTAAATCAAACCCGGGCCCTCCGGTCAGTAGTCCAACGATCTACCCCTGGACTACCACGTTCCCTTTTTGTTAATGCTCATGTTATATTCTCGAAGTTCTTGTTACATAGCCTAGTCGCTTGAATGTCCTCTCGTGTTTCTGCAACTACTGGCATGTTATCTACGAACTGGAGAATGTTAATATCTTCGGCATTCACCTTGACTCCTTTGATGCCCAATTCTTGTGTTTCATACATTGCCTCTTCTAGATGCACGTTGATTTGTGCTGGTGAGAGGCTACATCCTTATATAACTCCTTTGTTTTTCTATTTTCCTTCCGATTTTCAGTTGCATGGTTGTTGACTGAATCTTGTAGAGGTGATGGATCTGATCTTCGGTTAATTAAAAATAGCAAATTTCCACAAAATAAAATTTAATACGACCGGTTTTAATGTTACTACATCAGACCACCTGATGATGATGTAGTAACATTGAAACCGATCGCATTAAATTGTATTTTGCGGAAAATTGTTATTTTTAATTAATCATGATATTCCACCATGACACGCCTGAAACGTCTCTTTTTATTCTGATCTTCGGTTGTTGTTGTCCATTAAAAATGCTTTAGTATCTTAAACATCTTGTTCCATTCGACGTTAACGAGGACCTTCTCCAAGTTCACAAATTCCACGCACGAGTGTAATGGCTTATTACTTGTTCCATTTTTTCGGCGGGTACCTTCAAACAGAGTATTGCCTCTCTTGCGCCTCAGTGTTTTTACTGTATCCAAATTTGTTTTTCGTGAGGATTTTTTCCTTCTATCTATTCTTCGGTTACTTATCCGCGTATTTTCGATGCGTAACATATTAGGCTCATTGTTATGTGTTATTTGCATTTATGTTCTTTGTTTCTTCGGTATTGCATGCACCACGCTCTTCTCGAAGTCCCGTGATATTTTCGTAGCTATCATAAGAAAGGCATAACTTTCAATTTTACACCGAGTACCTTGATATTTCTCCATGTATTTTGTCAACTCCTGGTACCTTTTTGCTCTTCGGATCTTTCACGGCTCTTGCGAATTTGCTTCTCGGTAATTTCGGGCCCCGTTTTTTCTATCAATTTTTTTTCTTTCATTAAGCCATCTATACGGTGTAGTAAGTAGTTTGGGCCCTTGGTAGAGTTCTTTAATGTATTCCTTCCATCTCTTTCCTACGTCATTCTATTCTATTAGTATATTTCCATTAATATCTCGGACGTTGTGCAGTTTTAATTTTCTTTCTCTGAATTATCCTTTCACCAGGTTATAAGCTGTTTCGCTGTTTCACTTACATACAGGGTTCGTTCGGAAATTAAGTGTACTGAGCTCAGGAAAAAAAATTTATTACACTTTTACATATCTTAAGCTAATATTCCTCAAAAAAGGACCCTTATGAGTCGATACACTTGTTCCAGCGGCGTTCCCATTCCTGGAACGCTCCCGCGAAGGCATCATCGGGAACCTCTCGAAGACACGTCGTCACGGCCTCTTTGACGGCGTCCAAAGTCCCGTATCGCGTTCCTTTCAAACTCCTCTTTATCTTCGGGAACAGAAAGAAGTCCGGTGGTGCCAAGTCCGGGCTGTAGGGCGGGTGCGGCAGCGTTGCCACGCCGTGCTTGGCCAAGAAGTCCGACACGACAAGCGCGGTGTGCGACGGCGCATTGTCGTGAGGCAGCCGCCAGATGTTTTTGATCGCTGGCCGGACGCGGGCGACTCGTTTTCGAAGCCTGTCGAGCACTTGGACGTAAAATGCAGCATTTACATTTTGTCGTTCAGGTACAAATTCGTAGTGGACGACTCCCCTTTTGTCAAAAAAGACTTATTTGTCAAGACACTTATTTTCTGGACGAACCCTGTACGTTGTCATTGATTTCTCGGCAGCAGGTTTCTATCCACTCTTCCTTGGACTCGTTGTATTTTCGTATGAGTAATCTGCGCAACTTGTTATGAAGAGTTTACTTAGTTTCTTTTTTTGGATTCTTGTATTTTCTTCTTCCCTCCAGGAAGCCTTTACTTTGAGTTGTTTTCCATGGACGCTTATATTTCACCGCCTTACTCACGGGCTGCTATTCTGCTATTTCGGTTATGATATTATTTATTTCCTTCAATCGTCCTTATGTGCTCATTTCTTTATTTTTTTATTGAGTGGTGAATTTTTTCTTGCTTGGTTTTCTTCCTGTATCTTTGCGTCCCATCTCGGTTCCTGTTTTACTTTCTTCATCTTCCCATGTGTAGTCGGCTATCAATGACTACCAGGTTTGATCGCTCTTTATATTTGAGCCATGGTAGCTTTTACACTCCCTAATTTGGTTCTTGTTTCCAATTTTGACAAAGATGGGGTCAATTTGGTGTCTTGCCTTGTTCCCCGACATCTCCCACGAGTGTCTTCTTCTCCAATGTCACTCGAAGAGGATGTTCGCCACTACCACTCACAGTTACTCTCCTCTGATTTTTTCCTTTCCCAGGTCCTAACTATTTGTTTCCTGCCCTTTCGTAAATCATTTTTTTAATAACGCAATTCTTCTCATTGTGTTCTAATTTTTGCCTGGATTTGTATAAAAGAATACACATGAATTGTTTCACCTACTGTAATTCATGCCCTAATATTTTGATGCCTTACCTTACGTTTCTTTCCTTTCGTTTTCTTTCGTGCTATACCCTTGTCAAAATTTTAAATACTCTGTTAGTGTAATGTAGTTTCAGTTAGTCTTTAGGCGAGGATCATGGACCAATCGGAGGCATCATAAGAGAACCTCGAGCTTAATGAATGAAGTCAGTCACCATGGATTCAGCAGGTCGCTCCAGCTTACGCTACCTTTAAGTGGAATCCATTTTAAATATGAATTGGAAGCGCTTCATCCATGAGCACAACATGGAAGAGGACACCGTGGAAACTAGTGGTTCCATTATCTCCGTGAGTTGAGGCAGCGTGAAGTTTCTACCTTATCCACTCATTTAATTAAAGATGTAAATTAGAGAGGAAATTCGTCACATGATCACATCATTAAGCTAATGTCTTCTACCATATTAGCTTTCCCAAAGGGGGTATTGCTTATTATTCAAATACACCATTAATAGTATCATAGTGGATTCTCTGTATCGCTAGGGTAAGGCTTTGGAGTACTCGAGTCGGAGTACCACTTGTTACGCAAATTAAATCTTGCAAAATTGTCTACGCATCAAAATTTCGGTTTTTATGGGCGTCTCTGGGAGTTGAATATTGCCCGTCGCATTAGCATGGCACCCTCACTTTAATAGTGGGGGTAAATGGATTAGACAATATTTTTCGCTATGTCGATGTCTTTCCCTTCTAGCTCGGTCCAGCTGTCGTAATCTGATTTTAGGCAAAAATTATTTTTCTGCCTATAGCTATTTTCCTCATCTCCCTCTCGAAAAATGTGTGCGAAGGATCGATATTTGATGTATGATAACCCAAGTTCAAAAATCGCATCTCAACCTTGAAGTCCATACCTTAGTCGTATTTTAAAGTTAGAATTTTCTTTTAATATTTTAATAATAATTGTTTAACTAAACAAATGTCGTGTTAATATTTGGTCCAAATTGATTTATTGCATGATTTTGTAAAAACCTCTACCACTTACCTTGTCTTGAACGTTTATTTAAGTAATCTAATATTGGATGTTTTCGATTATCGATGTTGTTTGGCGTGATGTATTGATATAGTTTGTTTTGACGTGTAATGGCAGAAGATAAGCTTACGTCCAAAGAAACTAACTGATAAGGATTTCATGGAGTGAATACAGTGATAAGAAGATAAACGGCATGTTGTATGTATCGAGGAATGTTTGCGTTCTTTGAGAGAAATTCTGGTGGTAGGTAATATTGGGAAAAGTTCTTGTAGCTATTTGTTTACATCTAGCTTAGATATTTTATTCTTTCGACTCCGTATGACTAGTTTAATGAGAATAGGGAGCTACCTTTGCGTAGGGAATTAATGTTGCGATTATATGACGTTTGATTTGCAGGAAACACGTAAATTTTGAATTCAAAATGGAGTGGAGAAATGATTGCATTAGAACCTCCGTTGGGAAATATTTTTTCCAAATCGAACGTCATTGAATAAGAAATCATGACAAGTATCAACACTACCAAAAGGAGATTCGAACACGCGAACTTTGTGCCCTGCGGTGATCGGGATAATTCCGCCAGACATGCTATTTCGTCCTACGGAATAGATGTCGTGTTATGGCTAGGTTAGTGTGTTCGCCACTTCTTTGTAGCGTAGCCGCCGGCAGTGCGAATCGATTAGCGACCTCAACGGTTGCAGCGAAACCTCATTCAAAGCATGCACTCGAGGTGCAATGCTGAGTACGTATAGAGAGTTGGATTCACATCTTTGTACTTAATGCTTCACTTCTTGGACTTATATCTTATAATTCATTCAATCTTCCCCAGTGGTTCTTTCATTATCATAGTCTTCAATTAATTAATTAGGTCTCTGAAATATATCGAATTTTTGTAACACAAAGGTATCATTCTTGCGATTATAAATACAATATATAGGCCCTGGTTAGTAAGTAGTAAGTTATCTTTTGTTAGGCCCGTTAATCCGTTAGTAAGCCTGACAAACATTTTAATTGTGGTTTACGAATGTAGGAATAACGATTGGAAATAATAAGTACGTTTGAGCTCATCCCATGAGTGCTTCTACAATTCGTAACGAAAATATTTTAGAAATTTTAATTTAACTAATTATTTTTATTGAACTTGCGAATCTATGTGTGCTCATACGTTGGGAAATTTTTCACGGACAAAAAAATGCTTCCCCGTGAATGATTTTAGTTTTCGTAACGAAAATTTCAAGTGAATTTGAATAAAAACAATCGATTTCATGAAACTTGCGGAGTTATTCGTGGTTTTTCAGCTCGAAATTTCTCACGGTCGAGCGTGAAGCTATGGAATTGATTCCCCTAGGTTTGATCCGCATCAGTTGCCCTTCGAATTGTCATTGGTGCTTCCGTGCCGGGGAAACTAAATTAGCCATGGCCGTCGACTCCCCCCTTGGGTGAACACGGTGGCTGGCTCTCTGCTGTGCCTTTCCCATCAGTCTCGGAGTGTTTGTTCCTTCGAAGGGGGTGGGAGATGATTTGCCCCCGCAATGCGGACTCCGAATCCTTTTGCCCGAATCCCCTCTGGTGCCTCACATACACACGCGCTCTTTCCCTCTTTTAATGAAGTCCCACTGATCCCATTTGTCGTGACGACGTGAGACTGTGTGATGGAGTCAGTCAAGCACGCCGCTGTGGTCGATTCGTTGTCATTGTCGTAATTTGCGGCCTGGTTATAGCACGACGCCCCAAGGTCCGCGGGGCTTTAACGGTTTTTGTCGCCTTACACGGCTTCCAGCAATATCCTCACCCCTCGTGGAGTGCGGTGTTTGCTAACAAGTTGGAGATTTGCGATCCCATCCAAATGTCCTTTTTTTCCCCTCGTCCTCTACCAGGTTGTAAACAACAGCAGTTAGAGAAAAATAAAAGAGTACAAGTACAATCCACTTACTTCGACCATTGTTGTTTCATTTGATAGTGGATTTATCATCTCGAACGATTTTATTAAGTGTATTTTCCCGGTATTTTTTTTATTGGTTCCGGCATGGAGAAATCTCATTAGTTTATGTCAACCTTTTTTTTTCAATATTGTGTCCGCTAATGTTTTTATGTTTGTGCTCAATGAGACACCGCCGCCAAAAGACGCGGAGTGTCGTAATCTTGTGTGAGGGAATCTTTGTAATAATTGATTTTCGTGATTATCAATGGCATTGGATAGAATTTAAAAACCTTTAAATCCACCGATGTGATAAATATTGAAATTTTCAATAGTTTCAATTCAAATAGTCGCATAACACATTTTAATGTCAATGTATCATCATCTGGCATATGACTCAATGTTTCATAGTAGAAAATTTAATTTCAACAAATCAAATCTGCCTCCAATTCTTACGTTCAGACCTAATTGTAATTTTATCGTTGTTTTTCAATAGTTTTACAAAGATCTCGCATAGGCATGAAATTCGCCAAATAAGACCTTTATATTGGAGGTTTGTTTTGATGCCGGTTTGTATACCTTATGAAACATCCCGCAAGTTTTGTTTTACACCCGTATTAATCTAGTTACGAGAAGGAGTCGTCTTAGTATTCAAACCTTCTCCGTAACTAGTTCAGGGTCTCTGTCGCGTGTTATGGTATCACTAAAAGCAACCGTATCGTAGGAGGTGATATCGCCAACTCATATGACAATGTGGTTCATAAAACTATGCATGCTTATTTACGAGTGTGAAAGTATTAAATGTAAAAAAAGGTGCAGTATACTTTTCGTGATGTGACAGGAGTAGTACTCGTATTCAAAATAAATTGATCTCGTTACAAAGACACGTCATAAAGTGACCTTAACGGAACTCTGACACCTGAGGTCTTGTCTCACTGTTTCCCCTGGTCGAAAAAACTAGAAAGCACAATATCCATCCCCGATGCAGAAATCCGACCTCTTCTCTGGGATTAGCCTCCTCTCCCGTCGGTATCGGCAATATTGATTCAGAAAAGATAAATTCACAGTACATATGCGACAATAAGTTAAAGATGCATAGCGCACACGCTACAGCGGTGTTTTTGCTTAGACTCTTGACATACCTTGGATAATGGGGAACCAGTCATTCCTTAAGTAGAATTGAGATTTAGATTGTTTTCGTGATTAAATTTAGAAATGGCGCAAAAGGGTTTTGCTTTTGGATTGTGAGGGATTTAGATTACTAGGTATTTCATTGCCCAAACTATTGGAAAACTACTTAACTGATAAATCAGTAGCATCAACCCAACCGTAGATGCATGAAATAGGTTTCAATCATAGATTTTCTACCTTCTAAAGGTAGATTCCGAAACTAATACATGTTGCGTGTACTTCACCCAGACTAGCTATTGTTTTATCTACATAGTTCTGTGTAATTTGTACCACTCCTCATGCTGCCCAAAATGACTTCTTCTTTCCTCTTCCCCTGTACCCATTTCTCCATTCTGCTAACATACAGCTTCCTCTTAATGTCTCTTCCTCTTATTTCTTCTCCCTTCGACTTCGACCAGCAACTTCTTCTCTCTCACAACTTAGCCCATAGAAAAAACCACGCCTCTCCAACTCTCCCCAACTTTCTCTACGCACCAGAGAACCCTAATGAACATAACAAAATAGATTAGGAGTGCTTCCAAAAAACTCGCTGTCAATGTGTCGTGCGTTCGTTGTCATGTCGGTGATTGGTGTAGCCAAGGGACAGAGGCCCGGGGGGGGGGTGAGGCGGGGGAAGGCTACACTTCCATTACCCGGGTCGTGCTAGTGTTCGATGCCACAACAGGGGATATTTTAGTGAATTTCCACAACATTAAAATTAGAGGACAGAAACTAGAACAGGTGTAACAACTTGCTGATCTCAGAAGTGTTTTGGACCAAAGTGGTGGTCAAAGTAGTATTTAACTTTAGAAGACGGATATTTTTTTAAACTTATTTTAGTACCTTGCAAGTCACATTTAGGGTGTATGGCAGGGGTGAATACACACCAGACTAATTTTTACCCGAACATGACCCTACCGCGGTCTGACAATGTTATTGTACTCGTAATTCCGTATCGTTCGTGACAAAAAGACATCTTAAATCTATCTGTTCTACACTTAATCTCTCTTATTTCGCTAACATGATCTCTCCTTCCGTAGTGCGTACAATGGGGGTAATGATAAATTTAGAACATCACTGCTAGAGAGACGCCCTTCCAATAGATGAAAGAGCTTCCATCTGTAGTTTAACCTTCGCTCCGTGAGTGATTCCCAACCTAGTTGCTCTAATATTTTGGATACCCTACTACGTTTATCGTGAAAACGTTTTACAATTCTAGTAATTATAGGAAATTTCGTTAAGGGAGATAGATAGGGAGTAAGTGGAATTGTGGACTTTTAGACGTGTGTGTGTGGAGAGGGATGGAAAAGGCAAAATGGACGGAAAAAAACCCAACGAAGAAGTGCTGGGCATGGGTGGAGGAGAGAGGATTGTTGGGAGAAACCCAAAGGAGGCAAGAAAAGTGGATGCACAGCTTCCATGTTCGCAACGGAACCTTGAAGGCTGTGATGGAGGGGAGTTGAGCGGGACTGGTAGTGGGAGGAAAAGGTTATGGTATGTAGTAGGAGGAGGAAACATGGACGTGATGAAGGGAGGCCAAAATTATGAGAAATGGAAGAAATGTTTTTTGTAGTGCAGGGTGTCACGTTGTGCCTTGTTAGCTGAGGCTTAGAAAAATGTAGTGGTGACTTGTACGTCCATCCAAAACGCACCGTAATCGATAGAATACCATTAATAATTTTAAAAAGTTCTAAAACTCCTGGTCCCAAACGAAAGAAATGAAGACGAGTCTGTATAGATGGGGGAAGCACCAAATTCAAGCCAAAATACCAATTTTTTTAGAGTATAGATTCATACCTCATAAATAAAGTTCCAACAATTTCACTATTCAATTATTCCCTTATCACCGACACATGCTCTGTCGCTTTCCAAGTAACACGTTATTAGCAAAGAAGCAAACCTACCGATTCTCTAAAGCCCTGCTTACATGAGAGTTATTCCCATGCCAGAAGGGAGGATTTATTAAGGTTCAACCTAAAATCAATGGATTTTCTTCGGGGAATTCATAAGGCGGTATTTCTCAATTCTTGTAGGTGAGAATACGATGCGGTGTCCTCGTATGCCGTGGTCGTGAGCATAATCTTCCCCAGGTGACTCGGGCGACGAATAATCAGCTTAAGTCGCCGACGCCCCCTTATCCGAAATTATGTATTGTCTCACTGCGCCAGTGTTGTGGATACATCGTCGCAAATGGCGCGCGGGATCCCCCGCTCTGCTCCCCCCCCCCCCCCCGGGAGAAACGCAATATATAAACGGGAGGACCCGTGCATCTCTCTCCCCGGCAGGTAATCGGCCCAAGAGTTGAGAGAGAGGAGGGAAATCTCCGTGGGAGCACGGGGAGGGCTTCTACTTTCCCCCGCCCCCACTCCACGTCCCAATCACCGCGCGGGTGAATTCGCGGAGCCGAAGAAAATAAACGCTCAGCACTTGGCGCGAATCGATTGAGCGCGTTCGAAAGGGTTGGGCGCTCGAGTCTCAACGGATAAGAGAGCTCTCTCTCTCCCCCGCGGTGGTGGTGGTCTTCGTTTTTATTTCGATTCTCATTTTTTTGTGTAATTGTGGGTTTTTCCCATTTCACCACCGAGAGGCGTGTGGCGAGGGTATTACGTGGAGTGCCCCACCTCGACTCGTGACTCCTTCTCTCCTTCTCCTCCCTCTGGGGGGTTGATCACGTGCACTTTCGTGCTCCTTGGATCGATTGTTTCCTTTGAGGAGTGCTTATCTCACTTTTTCGAGTGATTGATTCGCTACACTTTCTGTAAGGCTAAAAAAAACAAGTATACTCCTTACCTCGGAGTAAAATTGAAAAGTTCATTTGTGAGGGTAATTTAGAGTGAAAGAGGTTAATGAATGCAACCGTCATGGTCCCCGTTTAATTAGTTGTAATGTGACTGATGTGTGATAGTAGCATGGGAAGCTTGGTTAAGTAATGCTGTGGAAACTGAGGCTGTTGGTGTATTTTTAACATTGCCACGGTGCAGTGGTGTTCTTAAATTATTAGAAAATGTATTGAATTATGGGGAGGTAATAATTATCGCTCTGCTATTTCGAACACAGAAAATAATTTCTACACGAGCTAATGGTGGCGTGTGTTTTTTAATGACGCTATTCGAGATATCTACGAGGAAGTGAGTTGGGCGTTATTTTTGGATAAGAAGTTTTCCCGTTTTTTGCATTGGGCGTTCCTGATTTCTTTTTGCTCTTACATTGAGTTTTAAATGCTAGCCTGAGTGTGTTGGTTGAATGAAATTACTGAGTTCTTGCGTTTTAAGAGGGCGATTAAAGCGAAATTTCAGTCAGTAAAGTTGAAATCGTGGACTCGGATCCGTAAGCTTCATGAGGATGGAAGCGTTTTTAGTGACCCTGGTCCTTTTTTCTGACCAAATCCTTGTTCATTGTCGACCTTACCGATTTGCACAATGGTGGAGCTGGAAAACGTGTATGGACGCTCGTGAGGAAATAGCTATTCATTTTCTCGTCTCCTGGCTTCTCACATGCCGAAATGATAACCTTATAAACGACGGCGAAAACCATCCCGGGCATCACACACCGCGGGAGCTACTTTCCGAACAATGCCCAGAGACAGAGTGCGGCTTTAATGAGCAACGTGACGTCATTTTCGAGGTGTTTCCCCTCTAGCTGGAAGGGGCGAAGGTTGGCGGAGCCGGCCAGCCGTTCCGTCATTTACGAGCACGACCGTCACATGTGGTGCACAAGTCCGCGTCGAAGGAAAAAGTCCACAAGGTTGCCCCACGGCGCGAAAGCGTGAATTATAGATTGATATCCATATCGATTTCCCCCGTGACCTTATTCGACGTCGCGCCGACTCGTTCGGGCGTGGGGTTGGCAGCTGCGGGGGTGGCGATCCCGGGGGGAAAGAGGTGGAAGGGCTTCGGTGGAGTTGCCTCAACTCCACGCCATGGCATCTCGCCGCGAGACTCCCCAATGCCACCGCCGTCGTACGCGCAGCCTTGAACCGCGGAGGTGTCGCTCGTCGGCGGCGTTTGGGGTGCGAGTTCTGCCGCCCTCCCCCATGGGTTTTCGTCGTCGGCCGCCGGTGGTGCGGAGCTCGCTCCCTGGTCCGTTTCATTATTTCGTGCCCCGAATTGGAGTTGCGTTCATTTGTATGTGTGTGTGGGGGGGGATGGAATTTGCTCTCTATTTCCATTCAACGAAGGGAAGGGAATTTCTCGGTATTTGCGGAATGCGCGGTGATCAAGGTTAAATTTACCGTGACGCGGTGGATTCAAGCCCGGAAGCCCTGTGCTGTGCATTATGCCGGTCTATTATTTTACTCTAATGAAAAGTGGGAGTAATTGGGTTTGTTGTTTTTAACCTGCTGCTTCCATGAAATTTTAGTTGTGTTAAAGTACATTTTATGCTTTCGGTGTACATCATTGCTCGTAAGTATAATATATCCGAATACGCACTAAATGACCAACGCAGCAGCGTAACTACTTTGCTGTAAAATTTAGGATTCTCTTACACAGCGGCGTTTATAATGTAGATTAAATTTATTAAAAAATTTAAAGATGGGCCCTTTTCCGATGATATCAAGAATATAATACGAACCCCAACGTATTACGGTCGGAGAGATCACGAATATAAGATTAGAGAGATAGACTGCAAGACTGACAGGTTTAAAATGTCATTTTTTCCAAGAACGATAAGAGACCAGAATGCTTATAGTCGAAATCCCCCAGGAGTCAGTTCGACACAATAAGTATTAACGTATAGGTTAGGGACTGCGTGTGGATATATACGTATATATATGCATATTTTTTGTTACAGGTTCCCCCCACTTCCCCCAACTATGTGAAAAACCCGAACCCCCTCATCCCTTACTTATCCTCCTGGTAGTACACCCCCTGCCACACCCCCTTTTGGTGGCTCGCAGGGTATTTATGTAGATGTAGACTTCTTGTTCTGATATTTTTGATGGCCGGACTTGAGATTTATGATTTCTTCAAATCGTCTGGGTTTTTTTTTGTAAATTTTATGTTCCATAGGGATTCAATTTTTATTCATTTTCAATATTTACATATTATTTTTAACATTTAATTCGGTATTTATTAATTTTCATTAGTGTTAGCATTTAAACACGGTTTTTTTTAAAGTGTATTAAAATATCAGGCCTGTGAAATGTTAATAGTAATTCAGACATTAGGTGAACTGCCTGAGGTGGGTCTCATCGCAACTTTAATACAATCTATTAATTAGTCCCACGAAGTGAAGCTTGGAATTGTTAAGTATACAATCTATTAAAATCTGATAGGTATATAATAATAAAATCCCCATTCCATGTGCAGTACTTCTAATATAGGGGTGGTAAAAACTAGGCAGTGTCCAACCTCACAAACGTTGGCAGACCCAATTGGAATTCTTTGGTAAGAGTTTGGCTTGACTTTTCAATTGACCTAGTCGAATTCCGATGTATTTTGTGTAGAATTTAGTGGCCAGCAATGTGGAATCACGATATCCATGCCAAAGTAAAGATTTTCCTCCTATTTGCTACCTGGTGGTCAGTAATCACCAACATCAACAAACCCGTCATTAATGGAGAATCGCATACCTACCATTTGGTGGCAAGGCCAACACACCGGAGGTAAAATAATTTCGACAAAAATCCTCCCAATTTGAATGGAAGCCACATCCAGTAGTTCTACAAACACTGTTATTAACTTAAAATTACATTTCCGTCTGATAAGGGAATGCCACCTGCACTCTAGATCTTATGCTAATGTCGGCGTGGAATCGGGAGAGTTTGGGTTTTGGTGACCCGAATAAAAACTTTGTTTTGGGGTATCAGAGGTAGTTTTTGGAGTTTTCAATATTGGGTCTTGGAATAGTTGTACCAGAAAATATAAAGAATGGAAGATTGAAATAAGAATATTTTTTTAAATAATGTAGATCTTCACAATACGCAGGAGTAAGGAACATGCCTTCGCGTAAATTTCTGCATGTGCCGTCGTATTAATTTTCATTGTTGTAATTTCGTTGTTTCTTTTTGAATCTATTAATGGCTTGGATTATATATGTACAAAAAACATTACACTATATTAACTCAAATTTTAACTCTGGGTAAATAGGGTGTTATGGAGTACGTCTGGCCACCCCTAGGTGGGGAAGGGGAAGAAAACTGCAGTTTTGGCGCAGGAACCAGGTCGTTGCTCCCGCCATATCCCCCCACCGTCCGCCCCCAAGAGGCATAAAAATCACCATTCCTACCCACCATGATATAAAATGAAAGAAAAGAGAGGAGGATGAGAACGGCTTGAAAGAATTTAATTGCTGGAAGACCGCAACGTTAAGCCTTATCACACACTCAATTACTAGTGTCCAGTTTCAAGTATGGCAGGCGATGTAAGTTAGAGATTTCTGAACGAGGATCGATGTTTACTTGCTCGCCAAATTTAAGGCTGAAAATTGTGTTTTGTCGTGGTAAAAATAAAGTACTGGTGTGAGTAGAATGATATTTACTGTCGGAGTGTTAGCCTAGAATGACATTGATGTAGCTTCACGAGGAAACTGTGCTACTCAATAGGGCGGTATTGTCATAATATACTGTGTAAGGCAATTTAAAGTCTTACCGCTGAAATAGAGCATACGATTATTGTCATGGTACTTGAGAAGAATGAGAAATATTCTTTAATTACGAGGTACCTTAAGTTTTCAGGCAGGTCAGTGTATTTCCCGGAACTAGGAGTAGAATGAATATGTGGTTGAACGTATATAACACAGGAAATTTATGAATACAAAGCATAGATGATTGCATCGTTCAGTGCACAAGTTTCGAATTGCTTTCGCTAGTGTGAGAAGTACTTACTTTAAATGGGGTCGTGGCGTGCTAGAACAGCAGTAATTATCTTTTTCCTTGCTTGCACGATTTAACACCTATCGTAATTCATCGTCAATCGAGTGAGACATATGATAATGGTGTAATGGATGTGAAAAGAGTGCGTTCGTGATACGACAGTTCAAAGAAGTCCAAACGTCGTGTGACAACGAACACAAGAAGCCTAGGCCACGGACCAGCCGGTTTTTCCAGCGGACAAAAAGACTCGTACATAGGTATTCTCGGTGACCATGGAATCATTTCGTCGGCGTTGTGACTTATGTACACGCCTACAGGGAGATTATATTGAGAAGTAACGGAAGTTTCATGATCCTGGTGTCGGTATAATGTCAGAAAAAGTCAGGAGACCTAGATCTCGAATAGTAATTTCTCTTTTTTGCCAATTGCCGGTTTTCACTAGTTATTTCGAAGTGCAAAAAGGCGAATTTATCTGCACAACAAATGCGCCATTTTTCCTGGAAATCCTCTGGAAATTTTAGTTAGCCGAATAAAAAATACATTGCCAAACTCCATCTCTGGCTAAAAATAAATCAGTGGTATTATTAAAAAAAAAGTAGAGCGACATGCCCGATACGCGCAGTGCACCACTTGCCAATATTTGCGTAAACTCCGGGTTGGGAACTTTGGCTTATGCATCGCCTCAATTGGAAACTTATTCCAACTTCCTCCAACTTTTCACTCGGGGAATGATTCATGACTTGAGCCGGATGAAAATCAATAAGACGTAATGGAGCACTCATGGTACTGCATGGTTACTACCTGTGAAAGCTGTCAAGCTCGAGGGAAGAAGAGGGTTGCGTGGAACAAAGCGCTTTCGACCTAAATATTTTTCTTTTCCTAAGAAAGTTGCTGTGTTTTTCTTTCAAAGAGAGACTGTTTTATAATGCCTTGGCGTTTTTGTTTTCACGTATTATTGTGTGTGATGCACCTCGAGTTTCATATTTTCTTGCGGACAACACTCTCTAGCAGTACTCCAGTTCCCCCTTAAAGGTCGTGTATGTGTGACGTGTTTAAAAACATATTTTGTTTCCAACCGCAAGGATATCAACATCCGGGTTAAGTTTAAAAAAAACTGGCAGGACTACTTGAAAGGTGGAGAATTCCCTTTTTTCACATTTTTTCATCATATTGTTCCTGAATTAATTGCATTAATCGTGTTCAGCCAGCCATGTTCCATTACGTTTTAGGGACTTCTTTGATATCAGCATGATCCGAAAGAAATACTGGAATTGTTTTGGAATCAATGAAACATATTTATGGTTGTCACAAAAGTGAAATATTTTGAGGTCAAAGTGACGTTATCACTGTCGTCCAAATCAAAAATTCCATTACACTTTGAGATTGGAAATAGCAGAGCCTGATTAAGGTAGTACTACACATGAAGATGACATTCGACGTTATTAAAGGTGACATTGCATAAGGGTTTCTGAAGGAAATCCATTTTATGTAACTTTGTGGTGGCAGGAGGGGTAACTTAGTGCCTACCGTAGCAGCTTCACCTCTGTCCAAAATTACTTGTCTCCATAATAATGCGGAAAATATTCTTTTCGAAAATACTATTCCATTTGACTTCATGTTTGGCTAATTCTTTGTTCTCTCGCATTCTCTTCATTCCAAATCGCATTTTGGTGAATTTCCGCAAAGCATATACCTGGCGTTTAAAGACATTTTTGTGACAAGACGTCATGTAAAAGTAGCAAATTCGTAGTCTACTGTGTGCAATGTTTGACTGCCGATGGGTTGGATCCGTGTTCAAAGCCCGGGTAATGGCTTTGTATAACTAAGTCTTCAATGCAAGCGTTGTCATTTTCTGGTGAACCATACTTCGTGACTCCCGCGGGTTACCACCTTGTCGTGGTGGTGGGGTTTCAGTAGCTGCAATACTCCTGAGAGCAATTCCGGCAGGAGCAAAAAAAAAGCTCCTGGTAGGGCCACCCTTTCAGGTAAGGTGGAAGGTGAGGAACGAAGCTAAGAGTAGCCCATTCATATTGAGCGGCTGCGAACAGCGCCTGAGCAGAGTGGAGGGCTGAATTAAGCTGGTCATCTTTCTGCCTGCGGGGATGAAACTTCGTGAAAATCCGTAGACAGCATGGAGAAAGGAATTGCTCCAATACCCTGAAGTGTGGATTTCACACGCCTCGGTGTGATAAATTAAAAGTATTTAAAATTGTGATTGCTGAAACTTTCGACTTAAGACCGACTAAAACATATTTCCTCTGAGATTGTGCGTTTATTTGCGCTTTCTTGTACACTCGGAATGGTAACTCCTTGAAATGAAAATAAACTATTAGAATAAATTGTTTGAAAAATATAATGTCACCCAGAAATATTCTTCATTTCGTACAGTTTAGTTATATCTTTATTAAAAACAGTTCTATTCCTGACTGCAGCCTTTATTCGTTCGCTGAAAGGAGAATGTGCTCTGAACTGATGTATCAGCTCTGGTGTCAGTCATAATCTTGCAGATCTTACAAAATCCTCTACGGAGTTCATTTTTCTGCACACAAGTGGCTAAAACGTAAACCATCATAAATTAAATTGTAATGTTATCGTGAGTAGGTATTTCCCAATAAGCGCGGTGGGTCTTGAGAATTAGCTGGCCCTGTCATCCCCTTTCATAACTGACCTAGGAGTTAATTATAATACGGTTGGCTCTTGGCTGGAGTAGAAATGCTCTTAATCTTCTTTAGTGTACACTCTTCTCCTCCTCTGAGTCACATAAATATTCTTCATGTTCGTCCATGCTTTACCTAGTACTCCAGTGTTTTGCGATCCATACTTTTTCCTGGAGGTCCTTGCCTAGTTATTATTAATTTGGAGGATCCAGCGAACATATGGAGACAGTATTTCCCATTATCCTTTTTCGTTCTCGAATATCGAGCCGAGTCCTCTGCTCTTAGTTTGGTGGGGAAACGAAATGTCTTTCTGTTCTGAGATTGAGGCGCACTTCGTGATGAGGGCTTATTCGATTTCTCCCATCTATGAAGGTCTTCTTTTTTGAGTATTTTCCAAGGGGGCCCATTAAGTCTTCCGAGCCATAATCTGAGCATTTTATTCCAACCTTCCCGTTTGCGGTGGATGCTGGAAGCTTCTTTGGGTCTCTGGACCCCCTTTTGTGCCCCCGCGGAGAACGGAGCTCTTTGGGGTCTGGCGAATATTTCATTAGGGTTCCCTAGGTTGAGTCATCGGCTGGCCCGTTAAACCCTTCCCCGGGACTTGGCCATTAAGTGAATGCCACGTCGGATGGAATTGGTAGGGGAGTTAAGGGAAAGGTTTGGGCCGCCATTAAGCTCTCGTAAAGCCCTCGCCGTGGAGGCCCGGCCCACCCTCGTGGAGTGGCGTGACATTGCGTGCTGCGAGTACCGCACGGAGTAACTCCCTGAACCCTTAACCTCCGGTTTGTTGTGTTCGCGTTCATATTTTTCACGGGGATGTTTTACGGTACATTTACGCGGCAATTGATGTAACTCCAGTTGGAAATGCAGAGTTGTATCAGCATGCTCTTTTTTTTCCATCCATGATGTACTTCGTTTCGGCGTTATCAAATCCTTTCGAAGAATAATAAAATAAACGCTACCGTTGCTTTTATTCCCCATAAACTTGTATGTTGGGTCGCGTACTAATAACCTTTGTAGTGCTGCTTTTCAGTTAAATGTACTGATTTAGATGCTAATAGTCAGTCTAATCGATGGTGGTTCATTGGAACCTATTATTTATTAATTTAATAAAATTTCAGCTCTGACCACCTAATCTATATGCTTGCATGTCATATTTAGTGTGTTTCTGGAAATATTGTGCTTTTTTTCTGGATGTCTGCAATTATTTCAACATGCGACAAAGTAAATCCAATGTTACGAGGGAGGTCCCACAAGTACCCGGTCTGACCTAGAGATGGAGGTAGTTGTTTGCATACTTTCTAATGCAGTGATAGTTTTCAATCTATAAAGCATATGTTTCAAGTTTGAAGACGCTACGTTGCGTCATAGTTCATGCAACGTATACTGGCCATGAAGTCTATTAGCCTGTCTGATTTGAATCAACCTAGTATGTTGCAGTATTCCACACCACCTTTGTAGTGGACCAATGAAATAGCATACTGGAATGAGGTGAAAATGTCAATAACTCTCGACAAAGATCTTTTATCTTTTCATCAACATTCGTGACAAAATGGAGTCGGTAATTTTTTTCAAAGGGAGAGCTTTCGACGACATGCACGACCAGATTAGAAGGGTTATATGCTCTAGGCACGTCCTTTGAGCCCTCGGCATGGTGTGGTGGGTATCATTGAGTGATACTTGAATATCTGGGGCGGTGGATCTCCGCTCCTTTGTCGCCGATGTGACCTCATTCTTGAGGTCGCAACATTCCCGTCACCATTTTACAATTGAATAACTCTGTATTTTTTGGGCCGAGATGATGGGAACCCAGAGGGGAGGTTGACTGTGGCAGAGAGTTAGCTTATGTTCAATTCCTTCTTTCAGCACGCTCATGCACCCGCCAAAGGTGGGAGGGGGTACACTAGCCAACAACGTAAGAGCCTTATGCTAATTGAAATGAAAGACGACTTCCTTAACCATGAAAATGTTTTCTTGCTGCCCAACCCCAAAATTGGGTGCTGAATATTAAGGAGAACAAGTGCTTTACCTTAAAGTGTGAAGTATTTTGATGGGACCATTACAGTTTTATAACTTTTTGTGTTTGAGAAATACAGTACGAGGTGTGGCAGGACTAACAACTAACTTTGGTGACGTAACACCCCCCGTCACACACCCTTGCGGCGGCTTGCGGGGTATTATGTAGATTTAGATGACTAACAACAAAATAGAATTCATAATGGTTGAATTTGACTCAAATTGAACAATTTAATCCAAGTTGGCACTCAGTCGATCCAGTCAAAGTCCTGCTCATTGACATATTGTATTCTGACATGCAGTCTACGTCTGCCGAGAAATTGGCGCACGGATTTGGAACTGCTATTCTAATTTTTCAATTCTCGCAGAAGGAAGCCTATCACTATTGTTTTTTTTAGTTTTGTCTCATTCATGGTATGTGACTTAATCTGTTCTTGTCATGTGTATTCCCGGTGTGGATACACCCCCTACCACACACCTTTCCGGTGGATTGCAGGTTATTATATGGATGTAGATTGGGCAGTGGATCGCTCTATTGCTCATGGATTTCCAGTTAATTCATTGGATCCAAGATATCTGTTAGTAAACATTGGTTTTACTTCTGCTCTCAAGAAATGTGATGACGTTAGGGGCTAGGATTTCTTCAATGGATTTGAATGACGATTCCCTTAAAAAGTTCTTTTAACCGTGGATTAGCTCTCCGTTTCTTTTCCTCGACAAGTGTTCTTATTTATTTTCCCAGCTTCCGATAAAGGATAGTTCTTGAGGAATCATCAGGATCGTAAGGTCTGTATGCTGTGTTACTTCGCTATCATACTTAGGGTATTTTGTCATCACACGTGTTACGTTAAACTAACTCGATACGATGGTGAGGTGTAATATCTCAAAGGTTTTCTAAGTGAAGAAAGTGAGGTGCCCAACTCTCCTTATGTTTCTTGGTCGTATTCATGTCGTGCCATCGTCACAGGTTATTAATCCAATGATTGGTTTGTGGCAGGTCTCCAAGCCATCTTTTTATTAGCTAATCTCCTCAATACACCGTAATTTAATGCGTAATTGCGCTTCGTCTCGGTCTTGTTGATTGCTTGTTTTCATTAGTCATTTTCTTTGTGTATTTCACCATGGATATCATTTTATTTCATTAGACATCCTTTGGGCGAAGTTCTTCTCCCTGTTGACCGCGTGATCACTATTTTTATCCAGAAAGAAAGGTGGAGGGAGTCAAGTTCAAACAACACTTAGCATACGCAAGACGTAATACATACTGGATGGATCAGTGTGTGGATGCGAGGAGCTCGAGGGAGGCAAATTGCTACAGCTTTAGAGTGGGGATAGAGTTTGTTAGTGTGGTTTTCATGAAGGGAAGTTTTCTTCTCATAAATTAATCATATTGCATAGCATGGCTTGTTTATGGGTTAATATATATCTAACTTCTCCATACGAAGCGGCCGCGTACTTAAACTAGTTGTTAAACTGGCATTGTGTTTAATGTGAAAATTGCAAAAATGAGATTTTCCTATTATTTACGCGTTCACCACGCGCGTTTAAACACTTAGGTGTCATAAACTAGTAGTGTGCAAAATCTCTATACCGTGTTTTATTAATTTAATATGTGGTTCAAACCCATTCACGCTTAGTACTGTTGAATTGACCCCACGCCATGCGCTACAGGACCGCTGCATTGTGACACTTCTCTTTTCTCCTTCTTCATATATTTTTCCAAATCATTCGACACCCTAATTTTTTCCAACTCCATTACGAGATGGATTGTGCGGTTCATCTTCGCGTCTCGAAATAGTGAATGAATTCTCTAGCCTCTTGGCAGATATCATACGCCGCCGGCGCGGTGTGAATGCTTATCCGGAGTTGAGTGTACGCGATCTTAGTGACTCTGCGAACTATTGCCGTTCCCAGCGAGCGGGAGAAGGGCAAACACTGTTCCATGTAAAGTCGGGGAAGGCGACCGGCCGGACTTCTTTTTTTATGTGCACGACCCATTTCCGGCTTAGAAGAGTGTCCCCTCATCCCGTTCCCATCCTGTCGCTGGATGGGCGACAGCTGAGCGTGACTCACCCCGCGTCGCGATAATCTCGATCCGGCGGCGTCCCACCCCCCCCCCCTCTCCCAGTGGGGATAGAGTGTGCCGTCGCGAGGGCGCCGCTAATGGATCGACACGCCCTTCGGAGTCTCGTCGCCACTTCGTATTCGTCGCGGCGGGTGTTAAACTTGATCCAGGGCGCCGTTCTTAAAAGGCGTCACGGAATTGGGAGAGAGGAGGGGTTCGTTCCAAAAATCCCCTAATTCCTCCCCTAAAAATCCCCTATGGTCCTCCACCCTTCCAATGGGAAACACTAAATATCCCAAACAGCTCCTTAAATCTGCTCCTTCTGTACAAAAAGCTCATAAATTTCCTCAATCTACCACCTTTCATCCTAAATTAAATAAACCTCATATCCCATTCCCACAAAAAATTAAACCGAAAACAAACAAAACCTTCATTAAAAAGAAGCAAACTGGTCCTGGCTCACCTGAACTCCCTCACCTTGTTCCACCAGACCCTACCTGATCCGCTGACCCTGTTAACCTCATCCCAAACACACCCATCGCCCGTTAACTACCTTTCTTACTCCCGACTTATTTATAAATGAAAAAAATGTACATTTTAATAATAGTTATATTATTTAATATTTTAAACAATAATAAAAAAAATAAAATAACGAAAATTATAAAAATGAATAAATAAAAAAGAAAAAACAGGAAAAAAAGCAACAAAAAATAAAAGATAAAGAAATGGAAATGGAAAACTATTATACATTAAGAATAGTAATAATTTTAAAATGTAATTACAATACTTAAAAAAAACACTCCGTATGTTATCACTTGTTAATGCACTCAATGGCTCCAGTGGAACCTGGTTCCGAGGGAGCAGTAAAGGAATGCTAACATCGCATTGGCATCGGAGAGAGGAGGGGAGAATGGAAGGTGGATTCGGACCGGAGTGATTTCAATTCCCCTGACAGAAAGACTGTAGGGGGGGAGGGGCTAGCTGTGTGATATGACGATACATAGACTCTCGGTAGAAATTTCTTCCATATCGACCATGTACTTGTTTCTCCGAGCTACAAATAATTAAAATTGCTTAAGGAGTTGCTGCACCATTTATTGCCATCGGCAGATGAGAATAAGTATGGCAATATTCAATAAAATAAGATGGTAATAAATGGTGCATCACTTGTGATTTGCCGGAAATACTCATTGTGCAAATCATTTAAGATTGCATTTGTGAGGAATGGTAAATTGACTTTAAGTTTTGGGAGACAGTTTCCGTCGATGAGAGTAGTTTTAAGGAGCAGGTATATTGAGACTTGATAATAACCGCAGCTGTGATAATGTAGTGGATATTATATTTTCAATATTCAGGATGGACGAAATATGAAATAGCTCATGTGGGCAATATAGACGATATGAATGATATGCTCGATATAGTTTCTCGATATCCCCGACCATTAGAACCTCGTCTATCCACATAGGTGGGAGCTGGGTTATCCTCGACGGTGGCGACATTGAGATTCATCTGGCCAGGGAGGTTACCATCAAACTGGCTGTAGATTACGATTTTACTGTCGCCGACTGACTAAGTTACATAGTAATTTCATATGAAGTTTTTTTTTACTTATTTACACGAAATACTCACGGTCTCATTGATTGCGGCTATTTTCACTCGCATCATTAGTTTCTCGGATCATCCAAGGAAGCATGTGCTTTCGCACGGTTGCTAGTTGTTTTCTCCACTTGAAAAGCGTTTCTTAATTCGACAAAACCTCGTTTCCAAGCCAACAGAAATATTATATGATGGTCGATATCCCTTGAATGCTTATTCACGATTAATTCCGATTGATGTGATTGCGTAATTTAGGTGATGGTCCTGTGTGACACAAATAAAAGTAAATTTTACTCTTGTTTTAACCTGGCAAGCTGTTAGAAACGTTGTTTTTTTATTTTTAGATATTCTGTGACTACAGGTATACTGAACCTTAAATACGTGAAGGGCTACGAAAACCAGCAAACTTTGGCGAGCAGTTCCCGTCGAAAATTTGGGAAGGATTTAAGATTATTCTTCGTATATTGTAGTTTAGGTGGGAGGCGAGGTCGAAAATTGGCAAAATAAACTTCGATTATGATTACATTTCTTCTTGAAATCGCGTCTGCGAAGTCGCTGTGCGTGTCCAGATAGTCTCCTACTTTATCCGTCATCATTCATCGTCGAGACAATCTGGGCATACTTCAGGGTTGGAATTAACAGCGATTTGTCATGAGAACGGTAGGCTTGCGGTGCTTCACGTGGCTTAATTAAGCGTCCGTTCGTAGGCTTATAATATCGGTGTCTTTAATTTCTCACTCCGGATTCCAATTACGCTACAGGGTTCTTCCAAAGTGATTGGCGTTGCGTGTTGCATCCTAGGATGGGGTCGGGTAGAGGATCGGGGCAATCGGTTGAGGGTGGGCGTGATTGATGTAGTTACTCTCGGACGAAGTTTTACTGTGCATTTTGGATGAAAATTATCCTAGAACGAAAGGGTTTTAGGATAGGCTACGGTTTGTATGTTATGTATGCATGTGATAATATTTTTAACGATTCTCACCGGAACTAATTTAAATATCTCTAACATTAACTAAGGGGAAACTTCATAAATTCCAATCCATTTATACGTAACGTTAGGCATTTTCATTAAAAAACCATTTGCATCATATTAATTTGCATAGCACTAGTTTTTCTGATGACTTAAATGTTATATTTACCACTCAATTTGATGTGACGTATTGCTTAAATAATATTCCATTCTGTTTCTCGTGTTGAACAATGTAACGTATTAAACTTAATGAGATGATGAGTGAATTTTAAGTAATTATAAGTAAAATTGTCACGTGGACCAAATTTCCATACAAATATTATCAAAGAATGGCTCAAATGGGGAATTAAGTTGACGTCGGTTGGAACTCATGCCATAAGTTGTCCTACGTTAGGGTAGACTAAATTTTTTCTCCCAAGTTATACTGGACGGCCAATCGGAAACGAGCGTAGCGCGGATGCATGATAGTAACAGAAGAGCGCTGCAGCGCGGACCGGTGATGACACGGTCGTCTAGAGAATGCAGTATTACGAGTAAAACATTTTCTCTCCCTCTCGTTTTTTACATGCCATGGTCCTTACACTAGGGTATGCGGCAGGGGTTGAATACACACCAGACTAATTTTGACCCTAATATGACCCTGCCGCGGTTGGACTATGTTATTCTGATCCCTTATCGTTCGTGGAAAAAATACTATATATCTTAAACCAATCTGTTCTACAACTAATCTCTCTAATTTTATTGACATGATCTCTGTCTGCTACCGGTGTATGATGGAGGTAATAATGCATTTCAACGTCACTGCTTTTTCCCGTATCTTTAGTGTTAATCACCAAATGCCGAACAAATATTCATTCGTCTCTAATAAAACTCTCTCACATATAAAGTGACGAAGGAATCATTGGCCTGTATCTAAGCCGTAAATATATGAAAGAAGTACTAGTCATAGAGTGGGGAAGGAAAGGACTTTCGGGAGAAATCCAAAGGAGGCAGGAAAGGTGGATGCAGACCGTTTTGATTGGCGATGGGATGTTGAAAACATTATGCAAACGAGGCATGGGGAAGAAAGGGTATGCATGTTGGACGAAATGAAGAGAGGTAGAATGTAGTGAAAGGATTTTTGTTGTGTGGGGTGTCAGATCATCGTGCTGGGGGAGGTGTGTGTGTGTAGGATTGTTAAAAATTGTAGGGTTGTTAAATTTACGTCCATCCAAATCTTACATGAAAAGGTAGACTAATCATTAATGACCAAAAATAATGTATTCTGCATTTCATCCCACCATGTAACCTTGTGGCTAGTACGTTTTCTCGGCATCCCCCTAAATGATGAACACCATCTTTGTATGTAACTTTGCAAGTATCTGCCCGTCCAACTCTCTTTCTCATGAATGATTTGACATAGTGATGCTTAATATAATAAGGAGGCCCCTTGAAAAAAAATTATTTTAATTTTCGTTAAGATCCGGTTTGAATCCAGGAGAAAATTACATGTCTTCGTAAGTTAACGACTGTAAGGCCTTCTTCCATTCGCGGAAATAAGTAAATGCGAATCGACTTATTTTGTTGCTTTCTTTATTCTACGCGTAAAATCCTAAATCTAATACATCTTAATTCTTACGATGTGTTTAATCTATGTGTTCAATTATTTCAAAAGTAAGTATATGCAAATGCTTTTCAAATTTCTCGGATTTTTTGCGCGCTTAACGGCGAAGTCAACCTTAAAAAAAATGTGATTGGATTGCGTCATTCAAGGAACTGAAGAAGAGACAATATATGTCTACTTTGTTTTATCAGTACAGCAGCAGTACATACTTAGTAACTATATTCTCTACCCATCGGATTTCTTGGCAATCGGCGCCTGAGTGAGGATGGACAGGTTTATGTGTGGAGATGGGGAACGTGATTTGAAGGAAATTCGGGTGAAATGAAAGGACGCTCTGCGAGGAGGTGAGGGAATTAACCTCCGTCGCACTCGAGAATGAGGACGAGAATAGCCCTTTGCCGCACGAATGATGAATGCGTTCCCATCTCCGTCCCCCGAAATCAATGAAGCCTCGTGGGCTGTTTTCGTTCTTATTTGATCCCTATCCCATCGGAAACGCTCCGCAAGAAACGATTTCCGGTTGTGTCCTAGATGAATTATTGCCCTTTTCCGTGCATTCATTCGAGTCATCACGGCCCTGGTTGCCTTTTGTCTTTAATCTATCTCCCGGAGAAGACGAGACTTCCCAGCCGACAGGGCGAGACGGATCATTCCGACGCCTCCCCCTATCCCCACCTCCCGCCCCAATTCCCATACCCCGCCTAGCTCTCCTCCCTTCGCCTGGTTTTCAGGGTGCAGTAACGGAGGCGAGACGCCCGGGGATTAAAGGGGGGGATTTCGAGGGCGAGGTGGTTTGTAATGAAGGAATTTACGCCATGGCACCATCATCCGTTGCTACGGTAGCATTTCCCATCTTGTCTTAGGGTACCAACGAGGTGCATGAAAATTATCTTTACTTCTGAAAGCTTCTAGTAATAAAATGTAGTACATTTGCTTCATGTGAACACTTGGCTAATAATTATGTTTATAATGCGTATATAACATTCAAAGTAAATAGGTATACACAGAATTTATAGTCACTGAACATCTTTCGGCAATAAAGATGAGCAGTAGTCCTGGTCTAGCCGAATGATTTTTACCCCTTGAAATTATTGCATTATAAGAATATTAGATCCAACAAGCTATCTCAACAGTAACTCTGCTATTATCTCAAGATGATAGGTCCACTATGTAGTGTTAGGCTTTAAATGGTCATTTAAAACTAGTACCTATTATTCGATATGTTCTGAGTAGTATAAACGATCACTATCGTGCCCTATTGACTTAGTTGGATCATCAAGAGTTTTCACCAATTATAATTCCGTCAAAATGCGTATTGGTTTCCTCCTTGTTCCTTATTTCCCTGGCATAGCTACCTTATTTTCCTAGAACAGAATTCAACATGCATCTACTAATCTTATTTCATTCCCATTTTATCTATAAGAATGTACCCAATCGACTTCCCTCTCTATCACATCTGCGCAGAACAATTTATTTATTTTCTTCTCCTAGCATCGTATTTGTTCCGTTCTTCATTTCATCATCTCAGCCAGTAGTTTCCAATCAGTCTATTCCTTTTTCCTCGATGGTATATTGCTGAAGCATGTAAGACGCTTTGTGATCTCCGAAATGATTCTCTTACGTTTTTTGGCTGGAAATCCGATCATCAACTCCTTTCATTTGGTAAATGTATATTTTTTACGAATTGTTCTCTCCTAAACCCCTTGGTTGTAACCCTCTCGTCCAATATAATTTAAAAATACACTATTGACCTTGTTAAGTTAAATTTATGGTATCTTATTGAGTGTATTGGATTTTCTTCTTTGTTTAATATCTCTTTGCGTTCGTTTCCCTATTCCGAGTCTCGAGTATTACGAGTCTCTCGTATTGGTCCTCTACTGCGTTCACCATTATTTTCAATTCCTTGGCTGATTATAAAAAGTTAAATCATACGCAAATCAATTTTTCTTAATTAGCTTGAAAAGTTATTCCGTCTTTACCCGCAGCTTCCTTCATTTGTATAGGTTTATCCTCTTTTGGAAAAAAATGTTTAGGGTGTTTCTTAAGTGTCGATCATGAATTTGCTGTGCTGTAGTTGTCAAGAAAACAAACATTTTGGCAAGTGAAATTGCCGAGTCTGCAAAATAAGAACGCTACAGTAGTTAAATTTTAACGTTTTGTCTTTCGTGCTTTAGAGTTGGGTAAAAATATCGTATCTGTCTTTTTGAAAAAGGCAATCGCATATGGTCACACATAAGATTTGAGAAGCAGATTAAGAGCAAAATAGTTGGACAAATACCTTCTACTACCTCATTACTCTCGTGTCGCGGTGCACACCATGTAAGAATCCCTGACCGCAAAGTCAACTTTATTCCCAATTGTGTATTTATTGCCCTTCACATCAGCGAGCTTTGGGAACGTTTTGGACTGTAGAGGTACGGATGACGTAAATGGACGGAAATGAAAACAAGCAAAGAAGTACGAGGCACGGTTAGAAAGGATAGAGCATTGTTTGGAGATATTCAGAGGAAGCCAGAAAATTGGATGCAAGGCATTTTGTTTGGTGATGGAAAGTTTTAGGATTGGGTAAAGAAGGGAGTGCTGGTAAGCTAACGTAATCAATGCTAGGAAAAGAGTAGGCATGTTGGACGGAATAGAGGGGGGCGGAGAGTATGTGGATTTGAAGAAGGGTTTATTGTAGTATAGGGTTTTGGGTTTTTTTTTCGTATTGGGTGAAAATTAGAAGTGCAATGGCGTTTTGTCTGTGTCTCCATCAAAAATCTTACTTGATTGGTTGGCTACCATTAATGACAGGATATTTTATGTGATATTTTAGTGCCCTGCAAGCCATTGCTAGGGTGTGTGGCAGTGGAAGCTACCATTCGGCGTTAAGACATACGGTGCGTGTGATTTTGGTGCCTACGTGGCAGGCGCGAGTCACGATATTCTGGCACCCTGCCGTGTTGCACCGCAGATCCGAAGTTCATTGACCAAGGACCCTCGTTTCGCCTTTCCCCCAAACTCACACGAGTTCACGAGCCGTATTTCGGACGCACTCCGTACTCGATGAATCCAAGAAATGACTGCGCATATCGGGCGCCGCGGACCTTGTGAGGGCACCGCAGCGTTAAAAAAGACCTCCTTTCCCTCCGGGACGGGGCGGTGTGTGTGTGGTGGTGGCGGGAGGAAGGTGGGTGGCGGAGGGCGCCGCTCGTATACCGTCGTCGTCGCTCCGGGAATGCTGCATCGCTGCAGTCTTTTCCCCGAGCGCTTCTCCGGGCGCGGAGTCGCGCATCTCTGCGGTCCCCCGGGTGAAAGTTTCCCCCCAGACGATTTTGCCCATTCGCGTAAAAATTAATGGTGATTCTACGATGGCTCTCGTTCCGCCCGTCGGCGCGTCCCGCATACGTCGTCGTCGTATAAAATTTCGTCACGGAGGTCGTCGGTCCACCGTAATTATTTGGGTGCATGATGGGAAGCGTTTTTGGAGCATTTTTCGTATTTGTATTAGCATCGGTTTTTTGTTTTCAGGGTCTAATAAAATAGTTAATCCCGAGGCAAAAGACTGGAAGATGGCATTCTTTGGAGGAAATGAGCTTTGCGGATATTTCGGCGTGTAATGTTTCCTGTTCTCCACGGCGGAAGTACTAAAAATAGACATTTGGGCACTGGAAATATTTATTTCCTGTACGCTCTTTATATCCCCGATGTCCCTGACATTTTATCTCTCCCCAATTGAAATAAACTTTCTTATCGGTTCTTATTTTTCGCGGAGAAAGGATTTTTCTCCAATGAACGAGATACTTTTGTTCGAAGCTTTATTAATGCAATCTACCTCTCCATTCATCATTCCAAACTACTGAAATCATCGTAATTGAAGTCAGAAGGTAAATCGAATGGAAGAGAGGCTATCCCGTTATTTTGTGGTTATTCGTAAAATTCTCAAGTTGCGCAGTAGTTCATATTAATTTTTATTATCTTTCTTTCTTTGGGTAGAACTACCTATCATACCAGTATTTGTAAACAAAACAGGTTATTAAATGATTTTACGTGATTATAAATTGTGGTATAAAATGGAAAATATTATTCTATAATGCAATCAGCAATTAGAAACGGGGGATTTGAAAATCCGTTTCTTCTTCTATTCCTCCTTTGAAGTGCAGAGTCATACTCTTATTTATTATTAAGTTATACTTAATTTAAATTGCGTGAAATTGATAAGAACTAATTTAATTAACTTAATTGACGCGGCACTAAAGTGATATGATAAAAACGATGAATTAAACCCCTCTTTTTACGTGTATATTGTCGCAAGTGATAGTTCAATGTATAATATAGCTCGTAGGTGGATGAGAGTTGCTCTATGACTCATCCATTAAAAATAATCTCTCAAAAACGTCTATAATATTTTTTCTTAAGTACTGGTATGTTTATTATTTGAATTGAGAGTTTGATTGCGCAAAATACTGTTTTTTTCCTCTTGATTGGAATAGCATTGAAGCTACTTATGCATCTCTATTGCTATTGGCGAGGTACTAAAGATGCGTCCAAACTCATCAGGCGCCTAAATCCCTTACATTTAGGGAGGACGCCGTCTTGAATAATGCCTGAACTCCTTAGGCAGCAAGGGAGTTTGAACCTATTTCGGCTGCTGGATTTAGGATACATTCAGTGCATCCTAAAATCTATGCCATAATAATACCCCTGAATTCCAAGTGCTGAAAGTGATTAACCAACTGTAGCAAATATGTCGGGGAAAATATAATTTTTGCAAGGCACAATAACATTGTTTTATTCTTCGAGAGAATAGTCTTATTTGACGAATATGGTATTTCATTAATTTTTTCAATGCCTCATGGAGCGATTTTACGGACATATCCATGGACGATGCAGGCAGTACACAAAACTCTGCACTGCCTTATAACATGGCAAAAGTATGGATTTCAAAAAATGTTAAAACCAACTATTCTGAATGCAAGAAAAAACTCCAAATAGTAATGGAAACGTAAAGCACCGAAAAATCACAGCCTCTTCCAATTAAAACTAGTTTGAAGATAAAAATAAATTAGCAAAAAGTTAGATTTTAAATTTTCCTGTAAAATAAATGTGAAAACTCATTTGAATGTAATTACTCATACTCGGGTAATGACGCCATAAATCGAAAGAGCAAGCTTAATTACCACCAATGAGTACTCCAAGTACCTTCGTATTATTAGGTAAAAAGACCGGTGTTATTGTGAAATTCAATTCTACCAGATCTACGAAATTAAAACAAAAATATAAATGGATAATCTTTTGAGATAAAATATTATTCTTTTCCTTCAATAAATTCTACCTAATAAGCTAGATTTTGGGTCAGGCCCATATGCTTATTCTAAATACGAGTACTCGTATCGCGAGTACTTACGCTAGTTCGCCCGATATTATTCCTTTCCGTTCCTTCCACATCTCCTTAAAAAAATAAAGCCACTTATAGTCGTCGTAGTAGTTAAAATATAGCCACAGATGTGGTACCCTTTCACATTATTTAAATAAATAGTTTGGATAAGTACCATGTCTTATACTTCTTTGAATAAACATTACTTCCTCACAGAAACACTTCAAAATATTAAGTTAGTTTTTAGCTTAGTCCCCAAGCATAGTAACATATGCTACTAATTATTTGGAAGAAACAGAGAAAAATATTGAACGTTGCAAGCGAAAAGAACCAAAATATTTTATGGGAAGCTTTGTGCTGAAAGCGCTGTGCACAGCTATTTAAATGTCAATTGTATCAGTCTTATTACCCCTTGGAATTTTTTTGTCTTGTAATATTTTGTATTCATATTAAAAATGTAGACTCTTAAGCCATCTTTAAATGTTTCATTCTTAGATACGCAGCTAACAGTACTACTGTGTAGGGTATCCAAACTCAAGTTAGCTTTTAAATAGTGAATGTTCAACAGTCAAATATTGTTTTAAATTTTACATGTAAGCACCCAAAGGCTTGCACCCTAATTATTGACTGTTTTGGACGCAACTTTCCTGTCTTTGGGGATAAGGGTAAATGAAACGCGAATCCACTCTTTTTCCATTCTTAATGTTTCAGTTCGGCCTATGCTTCGGTAGGCCCAACTGCAATATATTACATTATTCATGATTAACTTTAAGTGTCCTCAGCAAAATTAGCGTACATGAGTAATAAACCAAGAAAAAGTACTCCTTTTTAAACAGAACTATTGTTGACTGGAATCAGCTGCCTGGAGGTTTGTTTGAGCCCTTTCCATCCAATTTTAGGAGTCTTAAGAATAAGTGTAAAGTAGTCACTGGGTGATGAACTTCATTGATCAATGATTATTAACTATTGTACTTATTAAAATATTGTATGTATGTGATTTGGGCGGAGTGAGGAATTGTTTTGCGAAAGTGAATGATGTGTTAACGGTGAGTGATTTTGAACGGTATGTGAAATTGAAGAGTGGGTGATTATAGACGGAGTGGGGCGATGGATGGTGTGTAGTATGTACTCGTATGGTGTAAACAGAATCTTTGCGTGATGGCAAAAGAGCGGTCGATAATCTAAAAGTGACATTGTATATAACAGCACTTTATCTCAAATCTGTTCTTCCTGTGTATGTATGTCTGTGCATTGTAAGAATGACCAGTGATCAGACTGGTCCGTTGCCACCAGGACAAATGCCTGATTGCAACGTGGTTTATATAATAATAATAAATCAATTCATATCAGAAGATAATATGCTCATTAGTCGGGAGCGTTACTTAAAAGGATAAATAATCCAAGTTGGATCCTCTGCGGGAGTATATTCAAGGCTAGGAATTGAATGGCCCGTTAGTTCCCCGACCTGTCCTGCAGTTTTGTTTTGCAAATTATTGGCAGAATGGCAACGGAAGAGCCAGGAAGCCGATCAAGTGCAACCTACATGCTTCAAGACCCGTCAAAATGAAGCACTTCCTTCTCCTCCTCCGTCGCGTGCTTTTTTTTTTGGAAGTGGCTTTGGTTGCTTCTCACCAGAGTTCGTAGGTTCGAATTCGTCAATGCCAGTCAATGTTTGTCGAAGTAAAATTATGCGGTTTTCTTTTTTGCCCCTCGAACAGAGCTCCGATTCAAGGGCATGCAGTTCGTTGTGTTATGAGTTGGTTGCTTCGAGTTTTTCGTCTTGTTCTGGAGTATTGTTTTTTTTTACTTTTTGTATGTTATGAATACACTCCGTGCTTCTCGCGTGCTATGAGTCGGTACCTCCCGTTCGACGTGAATATTTAACGACGACCGTGAATGTAATTACGAGCCGCCTTCTCGCTCGCGTGACAGGCATCGCCGTGCGTGTTCGTGTGAAGACTTTGGCGTATCTTCTAGCTGCATTTTCCCGTTTCCGTCTTGGTCGTGGAAGAAAAATACGAGGAGCTTTACTAATGCAGTTATTCTGTTTGTTACTCGTTCAAGGCTAATTGCATGAGTTTGTTTATTCTGTCATTTGCGGGTTTCTTTTCTTTATGTTATATCACTAGCCTCTTCCCTCGACTCCGCGTGAATGTCCATGTTCACAGTCGGGTATATTCAATCTGGTTGACATGGGAACCTACTGTGTATTCTTTCATTTGAATGGTGGGGGGGGATGAAAATAAATGTATTTTGTGGGTCGGTATAATTTCTGATTACGAGCCATATAGAGTGTTGTTTAGTTAGAAATGGCAGTTAATCTAAATCTTCAATAGGGTCTTCTTTTATTCAGTTCTTCCCTCTGGGTCTCATTACGTGTCTTGTCTCCAGTAACGCGCACTAACAGGTAATTTCAGCTACTTAACCTGGAAAGAGCTGCACCGACCTGAAGTTATTTTATTTCTCGAGCGCCCGTGATCGACGCTGGATAACGCTAAAGATGGCCGGACACGTTCCCCCACCACCACCTCTTTCCGACTCCGGCACTCTCAGGAAATTCCCTTCCGTTTCCCTTCGCCTTCCTCTTTTCCCATTCTCTCTTCCTTATTTTCCCTTCCCTCCGGAAAGCCATCGACAAGAGATAAAAGAATACTGGTTGTAAATATCGTGTAGTCCCATATCTATCCCTCGTCAATAAATCAAACTGAAAGAAAAGTTCCCTCTAACTTAAATAGGAAGCCCACATCCACACACAACATCAGTCCGATGGACGGTTCTCGAGATATAATGGAACAAAGAGATAGTTATAGCTCTCATGCTCACTGGCATTATTGCTACCCTCTATCGTAAAAAATAGCCTCCACATTTTCGTGCTTTATGTCATAAAAACCCCGCTTCCTTTAGGGTCGCGCCCGGAGTTAAATAGTTCCTAGGTTTACTACATCTGTTTGGTCTTGGGAAAGAAGCAAATTCCAATCTCTGGTACACGAATAAGGTCGATTAAGATGATTTTTTTGTCACGAAACATTCTGCAGTGAATGAACTTTCAGAGTTTCCGTAGTCATATTTTCATTCAGTTTTGTGTAGGTATAATGGTGGAACATTTCATGCGCGTAGGGCGAAAGAATAAGGTACAAATTGTTGTTGAATATTTTAATTTAAATTCGGGATAAATGCATGTGGTAACCGTAGTAATATTTCTACGATACATTTGGAGTGGATGTTCTTGGAGGAATTATCCATTGCTAGCGTGGTCGAACAGAGTGAGAAATTGACGTTGGAGCAATGTTTTTAACTTTGTGTCTGGTACACCTGTGCCCTGCCACCTTGGGTTACTAATGGTTTTATCCAAAATGTCAACGTGTGGTGATCGATAGCACGGAATGCCTGACATTTACAAACGCAGTTTTAATTCCAACAACACGTAATCGCTTGATTACACATGTTTTCGATATTTTGAAGATAGTAAAGACATCTGTTTTGTCGCCCATATACTTTTGAAATTGTACTAGATCCTGGAAGATTTTTGGAATTGGGGTTGATTGAAGTTTTGTCATTAATTTTTCATTAGTCGCAGAAACAGAAATCCCAACTGGTGGAAAATTTTCATCCACATCGTAATGACCTTGTCCCAAAAATTCCATCTTTACTTTTAGAACAATGGCAGTCGTAGAATACTTGGTTACAGTTACCTAATATTGGGTGGTTTTTCTCTAGTTTGCATTAATGACAGCAAATTATCGGGGATTTATTTTCACAATTAATATAATTTGGCAATGTTAACTTTTAAAATTTAAGAGTATCAACTTAATTATAAAATTACCGTGAATTCCGAAAATTTCAATTTTTTACAAGAGTTGGTTTGCTTTTTTTATGCTGTCGCCAGTTGCTTGATGGTAACTTCTGCTGCATGATTTATCCACAAATCCGTGTTCACGCAACCATATTATTTTACGCAGTGACCTCCTTAGTTTTATCCCCCCATCAATCTCTAATACGGCTCTCTTTCAGGTTCTTTCATTCAGTAGGTCCTTAGCATCTTCCGCCACTTCCTACCGCTCATTTCTTCGTAAATCTTCCCACAGTCCTTCCATCTTCGTGTGAGCACTCTTTGCACTCCTTATGGTCTTCCGTCTTTATAACATGGGCACGGCATTGGTCTCCAGATTTAGATTTTCCAGGGGCCCTTCATCTTTAAACACTGTTATTCGAAAAATAAAAGTATTGCATTTGATTATAGTTTCTTTGTAACTTACAATTGTCGAGTATGAAGTGATGATTATAGATGGCTGTTATCACAGCAGTATCATTTGTTTTAAGGCCTTTTGAATAATGAGTTTCTTGAAACGTAATACATTCAATAATTTTTCTTTGCAAACCATGAAATAGTTTTATTTCACTATAGTAAGCCCTTGTTTGGAGTATGCTACGGCTTTTTGAAATGCTCGTTCGTATAAAAAAGTATGTACTTGAAGAAGTGCGGGTACGAGTCGCGAAATCCACGTAGGAGAAATTTGCATGCCATAGGTGTGAATATGTCAATCTGTACTTTCAAGTATAAACTGCTTTCGCTGAACGGCAGACATTTGGCTGTTGATAGCTTTCTCTTGCGTAATAGGTTTATTACTTCCATCATATTGGGCGGCTTATGTATTGCTGTTCATTTTAACACTTCAATTAGGAGGCCCCTTTGAAATTCTTCTGTCCTAAAGGGATCTACATGGAGAGCAGATGTGTTGAAGTACACCCCAATTACGCGGATAGTGCGGAGGTTGAATGGTTTTTTTAATTGACGCCAATTTATCTTTTTTAAATCCGATGATTTATTTAAAAATAAAATTTATGATGACTTAAGGAATTTTCCATTTTTTTGTGTGACGTGATGCTGTGTTATTATTTCGTGCTACGTCTTTTACGTGATTATGTATTTATTGTAATACATTTAGTGGAATACCTGAATGAATTAAATAAATTATTATCATAAATGTATATTTGGTTAATGTCATGATTGTATCCAATTTGCCTGGGTCCATTTTCATGATGCGAACCACAAATTTTCGTAAATGTGTTCCTTTCAAAGGTGTCGATAATATTCTTAGTAGTTTTCGTCAGCGTCCATAGTTTGCAACCATGGTTTATTTAAGGTTTAATTAAAGGTTTTCTGAGAAGTTTTTTGTTGTTTCTATGGATGATTCTGAATCGCAAGTGTGTTCAGTAGAGTAAAACATGCTCCATTTTCTTGCGCGAGCTTTCTTCGAATTATTGCATTCTCTCTCTTCTATCTTTAGATAGTGTCCATGCAAGATATTAAATTTGTTCCAACTGCCTCTAGAATCTCATCCCACTTTTTATGTTTTGTGGGTTCTTATTCGACTGTTTTTCTCAGCATTTCCACGTTTTGTTTTGCCCGCTCAGCCTCATATTTGCCCTAGATCTTGTCGCTGATAACGTAGCCAGACCGAAGCACCAAGCAATATAATAATGTATATTGTTGCTCGAAAATAGGAGATCCTTTTATATAGATCGTCCCACGCGATAGAACTATCCCTCTGAATAGATCCGAGTCGGAAATAAGGGAAGGCAAGAATCTGCTCGATTGTAAGAAGCGCCGGCCGGCACTCATGTCCCCCATTGTGAACCACGCCTCATACGTCACTTTTCCCCGCTCGTTTTCGCCACTGGGCGGACCGTGAGAACACCCTACTTCACACCCCACCCAGTCGTCTCGTTCGGGCTTATTTTTTCTAGCCCATGCCCCTCGAGATTCATCTTCCGCAGCCATCCATTCATTCGTGCAGTCACGATGGCCGAGAAGGCTCCCGTGCGTTCCCACGGAGGGAGCTCCCTTGACCGAAGAGTCCGCGGCAGTGTCGGCGGAGTGTCGGTCGTCGCAGGCAGTTTCGGTTGCCCACGGTTCCTAAGGTGCGGATCATTGTTCCATCGGCTTCGTTGGCGTCGGGCCCGCGGCGCGGAAAATCGCGCTCGTCTTACGCCCAAGGTATATCGGGGCGGCCCGTGAAGAGATCGATGATGTCTTGTGAGGAAGGGGGAAGGAGTGCACGGGGCTGCCGGTGTTGTTAGTCACCCTCCTTCCGTGACTGCCACCGCCCCTTTCTCCCCATTCTCTCATGGGTGTTGTCCTGCGGCCCGTGTGAAGGTTTACCCGTGACCCAGCAGGATACTCACGGAGCGAGTGGGCAAAACCCTGGGCGAAGGAGGAAAGGAAAGAGAAGTGGATTTATCGATTAACCTGACGCCCAAGGGGCTCCTTACGGGGGAGTGGTAGCAGACAGTGTCACGCTCCATTAGGTCTATTCCATCTCTTGGATTCGTGGCTGGGGTTATCCGGACGTATGTAGCTGGCCAGATGGTCGTCGCTGGTCACTTCTGGACGGTGTGGAAATTTTTTGAAACTTGGCCTAGTTCGAGAAAAATATTTTACGGCATTGGTGTTGTTGTGGTTCATTCTTTCGCGATATGGGTGTACTCTCGGGAAAATTTTACTGGAGAAAAGTTCCTCAAGTTTAGGTTTTATTTTTCACATATTGCTACTATTTCTCATTATCATTCACTCTAGGAATTCTCTATATTATGCTTATCTTTTAAAAGACTATCTACGGTAGTGGTGGTTTTGTAAAGAGAGATAAGAATATTTTTTGTTATATGAACATTTTCCACCATATTCTTGATCAGATACTTTATCGTTTCAAAGAACATTTGTAACCACAGAATCCACCTTCTGCACATAGATGGAGTTCATCTTCTGTAAGATAAGGCAAAACTTGTGATCTGTACATTTGTTGATCTTTTCCAACTCTAACTTTCATTTTAGTTTACACAATTAATTTTTACTCACTATCAAGTTTCCATTTGAAGCTATGCTATCAGAATGGAACTACATTATTCAGCTTTTTTACAATTAAATGGTATGTTCTGCAGTTTGTTATTGAACCAAAGGTTGAGAATAGGAGATATTTTTGTGAACTTGCTAATCTGCAGAAACATGCATGATATTATGGTTACTAAATATGTTAATATCAATGGATCATGTCCATTTTTCAGTAGAATTTTCTGTTTGATAATGCAGTTTTCCTCTACTTCTTGCCAATAGGGAGAGAAAGCTACGAAGCGGACAACTCCTTACTCCAGGGGTCAAGCCACTTCATTTGGTTTCAAAAGGAGAACAACTACTGCTGTCAAATCACCACAGGTGAAGCCTGAGACCCGTTCCGGTGCCTCTTCAGGCAGGGCATCACCATCTTTATCAGAGGCTGTGCCAACTCCAACTCCTGTTTCTCCTGCCAATTCTTCTGGAATACCAAATCGACCAGTGAATCGATTTGGGTTCCGTGGACCTGCTGGGAATGTATCTCTTGTCAGAGGTGACAAAGTAGGTGACACCAACTCAAATGAAGCTCTTCCATTTGCCCCCCCGACCCCGATTGTATTCACCCAGAAAGAAACCAGAAATGTGGATAGAAATATTCTTACAGAGTCAAATGCAAGTTCACGTGCTGGGAGCAACAAGAACACACCCACACAGGCCAGACTTGCTGAACGACTGACATTCCAATCCAAGCAGCTTCCCCGTCCTC
The DNA here is from genome assembly GCA_037158775.1 of Hetaerina titia. NCBI lineage: Eukaryota > Metazoa > Arthropoda > Insecta > Odonata > Calopterygidae > Hetaerina > Hetaerina titia. The sequence continues at coordinate 48,360,224 of CM073774.1, read as the reverse complement.
AAGTTCCACAGCTCATGGGAAAAGTCTCACCCATCCCAGCATCCACCGCCCTAGTTGGAGTTGGTGGTGGTGCAGTGTCTAAAGGCGCAAAGACTGCAGCAAACCGAAAGATGGCACAACACCGTGCAGACTCATCAGAGTCTCTTGGAGCAGACTCTGGCCTGGGAATGCTGGACAGCAGTAGGAATGCAGGTCCCCACAGTGGCAGTGGTTCGTCTGGAGCAACGTACAGTGGTGTGGAAGCAGCTGAAACGGACACATTGCTAGGAGTTGAGCCCTTGGCTGCAGCAGAGCTGTGGACTGGTCCTGGCCTTACCCTTGTGTCTCCACCTCCACCCCTTCCTCCTCTGCCCACCAACCCTTCTGCTCGTACATTGGAGGTCGTGCTGAATCAGGCTGGTGGGACTTTTGAACTCAGGGACAGGGGTCGCAAAGTGGGAGTCACAGAGGAGAAGAAAGCACGCCCCTCAAGTGGGCTTCCAAGGCCTGTGAGTAATGTTGCAGGTGCTGCTGTTGCAGGGAATGTTGTCCGTCAGAGGTCAATGGCATATAAGCCACAGGTTGCGGAGAAAGATAAGAATGCCAACAGTGCCAGCCCAGTGCCCCATCCCTCACCTGCCAATAAGGTGACAACTGCGTCCGAGCCAGAAAGGGATGAAGGCTCAGGAGAGAATGAAGAAAAAGCATGGCGTGATAGGTCAAGCACAGAAAAATCCACTGGTCCAAGGGCTAGCATTGTCTCAACAAGTGAAGAGGAAGGCTGCACAGGGTCTGGTAGTGAGGATCAGGAATGGGGACATGGGGAAGCAATGGCAGATGAGCTGAGTGATGAGGGTTGTGTGAGTTTTGCTGGTGGCATTATATCAAGCAGTGGGGATGAGGCAGCTTCAGTAATGCCCACTGTCCCAAGGGTTGTACACCTCACAATATCGCCAGGTGTGTCCCAAACTACCTTGCACCCTTTGAAGACAGTCCTTGAGAAGTCAAATGAGCGAGTCTTCAGCAGCAGTGGCAGTAGTGCTAGCAGCAGCGGAGGGAGACCTGGTTCGGGAGCAGGTGTTAGACCGAGGCCTGGTACGTTTCCCAACGAGGTCACCGTCAGGCGTCAGAATAGTCAGTTGTCAGTGTCAACGACTCCTGCCAGTAGCGAGTCACAGGATAGCCCTAGTCCAACCGGTTCGCTGTCCCTGTCTGATGGCAGTAGTCCTGGTGCGTTGGGAGGTGGTTTTGGCAGAAGTTGCAGCAGTGGTGCTGATGACTTCCTGATTGATGATGAAATTGCAGATCAACCGGGGTTGACATTTTGTGCTGGTGATGTAGCAGCCGAGTTGACGGAGAGCTTTTCCCTTTTGCAGCCAGAGGAGACTTCGGCAACCCTTGTTGAAGGAGATCATTCCAAACTGAGTTCAGGTGAGTCTTTGCCATGGACTGGGAGTTAAGAACTGCTTTAGCTTTACATGTATGATAATAAACCAACATTTAAAAGAATATAAATTCTTATCATACATACTTATACTCTTCATTTCCTTATAGTTTAATATGCTGAGATAATCATTAAGTATTAATTTGGATTGTAATTGGCTGATTGTTTTCCTAATGTTGGTTGTACATTAACATTAAATGGACAAGTAATCATAAAAATCAATTCAGTGATTCCATTAATCAACATTCCTGTAATTAAATGGTAAAATATAACAACATAAATTGAAGTTTATTTTATGATTGACATGAAGAAAAGAATTCTCTTCTACTATGTATGTATTATAAAAATTAATTGAACTCTGAAGTCTATCTCTGCTTTTAAATATGCAATCTATTAGTAAGGGAATTTGTATTTTTCTACTAAACATGATTGGAAATCTTTAAAAAATATGAAAACTAATCAAGAGGGTTATTGATTTAAGAGTAAGGTATTCATCAGGACCAAAACTATTATTGGGAAAATGAGGCTCATTGTCTGTTTTGATGTTTATGCATGGAAACTCTTATAACATCATAACTGGGAAAAGTTCCAGGCATTGCTTCCTCTGCTGACAAGAATATTATATCCCATAATAATTCCATGATCTACATGGTTTCAAAACCCAACCTATTTAAAAGCCCACCCAGGGGGGTATGACTTGAGGAAAAATTGAGTCACTGCTGAAGGGTTTAAAGAGTAAAGCAAAGACAGAGATTACATTTATGTTTTATTATATCTTGCTAGAAATTTAACCACGTATGCATAGTTTGGGCTATCATTTCGCCTTAGAAAGTGTAGACATCGGGGAAAATCTGCAAGTTTGACTCAGTCTTTATTTAGGTGAATGGAATATTACTTGACTCCGTGCAATTTGCATCCATCTGCCCAAAAGATACTTAGAAATGTGCTCTTTAGGTTTTTGTCTTTCCAGCTGATTGTTAAAATAATGATTAATGACTGCCTATATCAGTGATGAAGGTTGTTTGGTACTTTTTGTTGTGCTCTCCAGAAATACCTAGCCCTAAACTGCACCTTGTCTATGTCTTGCTTGCATTACTAATGGCTACCACTGAGTCACCTCTTTAATGTCTTCCATTGCTTCTTTGAATCATCCATATTTACTATTAATGACCCAACAAATATCTATTTGGCGTTGAAAAAGGAAATTGAGTTTCTAGCTTAGTTTAAGACCAACCTGAGCCCATTACTGTCTGTAAATGGAGATAATGTAGTCTGGCCTGCAGACTTTCATACAGCAAGACGTTAAGAGGCTCCAAAGATAGTGTCATGCATGTAATGGTAAAAATGTATTATTTAATAACTGGATTACTCTAGATCAGTTCCAACTAATAGATTATTTAAATATCAGGGACACTGGTGATTGTGAGTATGAAAATTACTATCATAATCCACAATAGTCATTAAATCTAGGTTTGATTTGACGTAGCTTTTTAAAAGATTTTATTTTCTGATCTCTTTTATCCCTTTTTAGTTCTTCAATTTGACAACTTCCGCTATCTGGTGTATATATGATATTCATGATTTTATTCTCACCTCTGTTTTGTCTGTGTATAGAAAATGTCATTCCTGAAACATTCCATTATGTTTACTTGGAACTCCATATTTGTTGACATTGTTGCCATAGATATAGCTGGAAGCAATGGTAAATAAGTAAAAAAAAAGTTATATTAATGGAGAAACAGCTGTAATTTCATAAATGAAACAAAGAAACGGAATTTTTGGGAAGTCTTTATAAGTTTTTATTTCTCATCCCTTGACAATTTAAATATGTACATGTACAAAATGCCATTTCTGAAACATGCTATCTTATCTGCCTTCCATTCTTATCCTTTGTGTCCATTTCTTCTTTCTTCTCCCTCTCTGCATTAGTTGCTTGACTATATACTTTCCTATTTGCTACACTTTCCATCACATATCATTCTACATCCAAATTTGTAGAACTCTCTGGCTTCTGAATTTCTATTATCTAGATTCATGGTTTTATTTCCTTGCCTTCCCATCATATGGTTTCATTCATGCCTTCAAAATTAATTTCTTTATCACATTTCTCAGGTCAGAAAATATTTCTTTAGATCCCCCTCTTTCTCTCCCACTATGTCCTCAATGTGAGAAAAATGTGAATTGCTGATTTGTGTGGCTCATTTCAATTTTTTTATATTTAATTTGATTTATTGCTGTCTTAGTCCAAATAATAAAGTAATAACTAAAAGTGTACATCCTTGCCTTACTCCTTTAATTATCTTTGCTATCTCACTGCCAAGTTCAGATTAAATTACAGCAACATGGTCTTCCAAAGGGATGCTTGTCTCTATTCTGTCAATATGGAATAGTGTCCACCACTTCAACCAGCTGGAGCAAGCCTCTCAGGATGTAATTTTTATAAAAGTACCAATAAGTAAACACAAACATAAGGCAGAGTTGAGATTTCCTGATGCTACCATGTTGTGATCATACATAGAAAACAGTGCAGTTTATGGTGCAGCATGCACAAAAAGTATAATACTGTTGGAAATTAAATATAGGGAATTATGATTGCATTTCATTGGTGCTACTTCAATTGGTTCTGCCTTATATTGGTATTTCCACTAAGTTGTAAGGTTTATGATTTTATTAATATTTTTGTGACATAACTAATTTTATTCTGATTTGATTCAATTACTGGATGCATAGTTTTGGGATAATTCAGTCTATCCTGGCTAATGCAAGTGAAACTTCTCGGTTTCATCACACAAACTCTGAAAACACCTTTCAGGGAATCTTTGCATGAAATGTTCCCTATTTTGATAAAAAAAATAAATGCTAATGTTATGTCTTATAACATGGAAAATCTCTTATCATGGAAATTGAATTCCAATGGTCTGTTTCCCAAAGTTATGAGGCATTGTGCAAGCCCTGTTAACTAGATCTAAAGAATTTTCTAACAGCTAGAAATATATTACAATATTCAATTTCCGCATGTTTTAAAACAATTTGCGAATCGACTTGAAGCTTGGAACAGGCCACACAGATAATTCATCAAAAATTCCAATAGCATTAGTACAATGGAGGATGTAAGTTTTATTTTTTTGGGATTCTTTTTGGTTCAAGGAAGTTGTTATCAGCGCCTGTGACACAAATGGTCATGAGTATATATGGTTGATATGTAGTTTTTTTACCTGTGAAAGCTTTTATTCTTCTCTCCCTATTCTTTCAACTTCTCTCCCCCACTACCTTCTTCTTAATGGGTTTGGTTTTCATAATCGCCTGTATTTACTTCTGCTCTAATGTCAAAAAAATCTTATCCTTTCATGATCATAGCGAGTGCAGGGGGGCTAAAGCCTGATGATGATGATCCTACCATTCTCGATGCTGGGCTTGTGAGTGAAGGTAATCTTGAAGATGATGATTTGATCACCCAGAGTAAGACAAATGGAACTCCTAGGCGCAGAGCATCTTCAATTGGTACATTGTCTCCCTGTGACAGCATAACCTCTGATGATCTTATGCTTGACTTTGAACGCAGTGAGGGTAGCTTCAGTGTGGCGACAAATTCAGCAGCCGCTCCTGTCTCTTCAGCTGCGTCATGGGATGAAAATGCTGTCACGGAAAGGTGAGTGTCACATTTTTTTATGCATCCATTATGCTGGCATAGTACAATTACATAACAATATGCTGGCGCAGTACAATTACAAAAAGGTGCGAGCTTTGTTCAAAAAATTGTTTTTCTCAAATAGGGTCACAACATTACATAATAACAGTTCGTGAATTCTTTAGCCACCCTGTTTTTGATATCATCAATTTGCAATGTAGGATTAGGAAAAAAATTGATATCATTAGAACCCTTAATGGTTTCCAATTAGATCAGTGGTAGTCATCAAGAAATCAGAAAAAAATTAATTAGAAAGTATGGAACAGATCTTAGTCAAAATTTCCCATCAAGCTTGGTCATATAGCCTTCACATAATATTATAATTAATTAACCATATTTGGAATTGACTTTAATTTACAGATAATAGATTTTACTTTAAGAAATGTATGTCATATATATAGCCTGGCAAGAGTTTGTGAGAATAAAATAATGGCAATGAAAGATAAAGCCTTTGTTTAAGTACCTTGAGAAAGCCTTATTTGGAAGAAATTTGAGTATTCATGATTTCTGTATGTGGGTAAAGGCAATGTAAAAATATTGCCATTAAGAAGGGACACAAGCTGTTGAACTCATCCTTACATTCACTGGTTAATCCACATGTCACTAGTGAGCAAGTATCTCTCATTGGCTGACTGGTGCCCATTACATTCTCAGTCATCAGTTTTGTCTCAATTTTTGTACCGTGTTCTTCTGCCAGGAGTTCACTCTTAAGAATTGATCATACCCATTTGAATATTTTTGCTTGTGGTTAATTGCATTCAATAATGGTTCACCTTTTAATTTGTCTCATTCTCTTAGTACTGACTGAAACTGTCTTCAACAGAACAATGTGTAAATAATCAGCACTGATCATTATGCATTGAAAAGCCTTGTTGGGACCAAAAAAATAAAGTGTAAATGTTGAGAAAATATAAATGAAGAGAATGCATAATTTGCTGGCAAAAAGAACGTTGTAAGTAATCACAAAAATGGGTCTTCCTATGTTTTTGCCAATGGCTGATTTCCTCTGTTAAATCTAAAGTCCCTTATGGCAGTCCTCTAGAAAGAAACTATCATCTTCTCTGAAATGTCTAAAATGCAAACCTTTTCAACATTTTTGCACAAAGTTTATACATGTTTACACCGAGCCATCTGCTTCCAGTAAACATATTTCTGGATTTCCCTGTCGGGATGTACCATGGATATTTCTGGATAGATTTCTTTGGGTGATGAATAAGAAATATGCATATACTGCAGTATGCTGAAATTTGAAACAGTAAATCCAGTAGTCAGATGCTTTGAAGCATTTAATGCTTATGCTATTGGTATATACAATATTATTTTGCTGTAGAATCATTGTTCAGATTGAAATGTATGTACACTGATATCTTAAGCTGAGGAAATCTTCCCATTTGAAATGAAACATTTTGCATAAAATTTGTGTATTTTTGAAAAACCACATTCTTGTCATTTATGTACTCTTCTTAATGAAAGTTTACTCACATTTTTGCATATACTTTTTTATTTAGTCAATTAAATTTTGAATACCTAAAAACTAGTTGAGCGGCAAAGTACATCACATGTAAACATGCACACAACAGAAATATCTATCTCAGAGTTCAGGAATTAACAATTTTGGACATCTTTTGTGTGCGGTAAATAAATGGTGACTGTTGGCACAGTAGCATGTTAATTTGCCATCACTTTAGTGTGTCTATTCTAAAATTTTCATGGGTTCAGTATCATTAATGACACATGTATGGGAAACCAAGATGAATTATATGTTCTAAGCAGAATTATTTCTGGAGTTCATGCTTATTGGCAAGTTTGGCATAATGCCTTGTCATTAAAACCATGTACATTATACATTTTCCTTTATCCTTGTAAAACTTTGATTCATAGTCCATGTTAAATTTAATTTATAGTCATGGTGCATATTCCTATCATGGGTAGGGTACAGGGGTGGGAAAACTGCCTCCCCACCCACCTTGCTCTCAGGGGTAAAGCCTACCAACTGGGGATGATATATTTAAACATTTTTGTACCCACTCCCTCTAAAAGTGTGCTCACCAAATGTTTATGATCACACTCTCAGTTGCTTGTCAGTTACAATGTGATATACACCATTCATCCTTTTTCTTTTCATTGGTGATCATAAATTTTGTGAAGTTTAAAGTTTAGAAATTGACCTGATAGAATAATCATGAAGAGAGTACAAAAAATTTAAATGGCATTCAGAAAATCAAGTGAATTGAAAGAAAAAATGGATTACAGAGTCAAGATTTCACTATAATTGAGTATATAAGTAAAATTTCTCTCTGTCACACAAATTTGCAGTTCAATAGGGGCAATCATCAAAGTGATTGAGATTTAACATTAGGTTTTAATTAGTGAATATATTTAAAAGTGATTGGGTAAAATGTGATAGTTTAATCTATAAGTTCTATCATAACTTGTATTATTCGGTTAAATGGATATAAACCTGGAGATATATGAGAGAACCATTATACTTTGTACTCCATTTTTAACGAACAGTCAAAAGCTGTCCACTTTAAACTATGTGCCTGAAATTTCCTTGCCCCACCCTTTTCTGTGATATGCTTACTCAATTTCATGCCTTCTAGCATGATATGAATGAGTAAATGTTGATTTATTTATTAAAGAGTCATGTCTGTTAGATTTTTAAAATAATTCAATCATGCATATGAATACATGTGAACAAATAAGTATAAAATGTTTTGATGTGACATCATTAGAGCAGGTGGAACAGTTTACGTATCTTAGAAGTGTTTTTGACCAACATGGTCAAAGTAGTATGGACATAAGGAGAAGAATTGCGCTAGGCAAGGAGGTTTTCTCAAGGAGGAGGGAGTAGATGATGGGGACATTGAGTAGGAAGGTTAAGAAAAGACTCATAAAAACTTTGATATGGAGCGTAGCTATGTACGGCGCGGAAACATGGTCGCTGAAGCAGGAGGATAGACGTAGATTGGAGGCTTTTGAAATGTGGGTGTGGAGAAGAATGGAGAAGGTGAGATGGACCGAAAGAAAAACAAATTAGGAAGTACTAGGGATGGCGGGTGAGGAGAGGGGTTTGTTGGGAGATGCCCTATGGAGGTAGGAAAAATGGGTGAAAGGCATATTGACCAGTAGTGGAATGTTGAAGAAGGTGATAGAGGGGAGAATGTTAGGCAAAAGCGGAAAGGGCAGGAACAGGATAGGGATGTTGGACGGGATGAAGGAAATACACAGAGATGAAGAGGGACCTGATGTAGAGTAGGGTGCTGGATTGGGGAGTTACAAGGTATTTATTTGATGGTTGCGTCCATCCAAAAACCTACCTTAACCGGTAGACTACCTAATATTAATCATTTACCACTGCAAATCATATGCTCATACCGTTGAATATTGTGTTGCTGATTCAGTCTTACCTTGATTGATTACAATCACTGTTTGAGCTCTATCAGAGCCACATATTTGTTGGAAAGTAAAAATCCCTATTTTGTCATGTCGCTTCTCTGGTCTGTAATTTCATGATCAATACTCCCTTAAATCTGAAAAATTGTTGAATTTGAAAATTTATGGTGTCAATTTCTGTCAGTATGTAAAATATCCATCAAAGACTCTCCTAGCACTGATATGCAAGATAATTCTGGGTTTCTGGATTTTTCTGCTAAAATGGTTCATTGTTATGGTCAAGACATTTTGTACCATTGCAGGGTAACTACATCATCAGAACATTAGTGAACAAAGTTGGCAGAAGAACCTAGAAATAAATGATATTCCTACAATCATAAAATATATTTCATTTTCAACCATATGGTATGTTTTAATTTTAGCAGGAAATACTAAATACCCATTTTAGTGGCATCATTAACATGTACAATTTTATTATTCTCAATTCATTGTTTAAGTTTTCCTGAAATTTCCTTTTTTTTAAGTGGGCAGCTAATGTTTTGATATTGATTTAGGTAAATAATGATTGCATTTAATTTAAATGCATAGCAGAAATTACAGATTTTTTATGAGTAAGGTTTAATGTGTGTAACCCAGGTTTGGAATGATAATCATTATTGAATCCATGCAAGTAAAGATAGTTTGAATGCCAAAATTTCTCGTACAATGTTGATATTTTGCGAAATTAAAATGGTGAATATCATCAGTGATAGAAAGGTTTATTTTTGCAAAAAATCTTGAATTTGTGAAAAAACAGGCAGTCTGCACTTCATTTGCTATGTGAAATATTAAAACATTCTTCTCCAAGTGGTATTCCATCAAAGTCCCCTTCTGGTATCACTAAGAATGTGTGTGACAGTTGATTTAACTAAGAATGTCCACATAATTCTCTGCATTTTTTCTGTTTGGGTTTATTTTGGAATACCAAAAACTTCCCTTCCGATTGTTTTTCCCACTTAACATGCAGTGGTCAAATTTATAGGCTTAAACTAGAGTCTAAAACTAGAAATTTTATCCTAATCAAAGTAATGATATTTGACATGGGAACAAGCAGAGGAAAGATAACACCAATCTGCACTTTCCATAAATACTTTTTCCCTTGAATTTAATAGGTGCTGTAATTGAAAGCTCCCTTTGTTGGACCCATGCGTGCATGGGTCCAACATGATACATGTTCCTATCAGTGTAAATGAGTTAGCCTGAATATGGCTTATTTATTTTTATATGACTCTATCAATTCCTGGCTTTTACATTGGGGATGCTTGGTACATGTGCCACATTCACTGTGGTGTTTGTTTTGCCTTAGACTCTTTTAAGTAGTGGTCCAGATCATACAGTTGCCATATGCGCTCCAATCAATGAGAAGGGTTGCTTTTCCACCACTTGGATCATGACTAATCAGTGATTTAGCAAGATGGTCAGCAATGGTATTTCTGGGAATATTTCTTTGAAATGGAACCTAGAAAAGTTTAATTGTTTTGTGCTTGATGACATTTTGGTGGCAGGTAGTATTTGCACCAGAGAAAGAACTTCAGTTTGAGGAAGGTTGCTTCCATTTGTGCCAGCTCCTGGTACGTTACCCTTCCTGTAGTGATCGATATCCCATATGGTCATTATAATGTATGTCCTCTGCCAGTGAATAACTTATATTGGAGATTATTTCAGATTAAACCAAGCCAATATGCCACAGCAACCCATCGTAAAGATGTGACTTAATGAGCTTGTGTGATATCTGTCTGTAAGAATAAAGTGTTCCTTGGGAACAATGTTGACCTGTAAATGGCAGGTCAGCCCTTGTAATTTTTGTTAGCCCTTTCATGCTCACTATTGTAGCCCTTTCATGCACACTAGCTGTTGTAATCATATCCACTTTTTTTTATATATTATAGTATGTTACCTTAAATGTGAGACCCCAGATTTTTGCAGAGCCTTGCCAATCGAATTAAGTTAATTCAGCTTCAACAATTTCACTGGTTTTATTTTTTCACTTTGTGAGAAGATCTTTTGTGTATTCCTCAACTAGTTGAAATTAACTGACAAAAAATGTTATATTTATTTATGCAGTTGTTTTGTTTTTTATTTAATAATTCATGGCTATTAATTATTAACTGATTTAATTCTGTATGTAAACATTTTTTTATGTAAAAAAATCCAAAAAATCAGTCATACAGATGAAATAACTGCATATTTTGTAGAGAATGGACAATGCAGTTATATTTTCCCATGTGCAATATTGATACATATAGTATACGAGATATCTGAGAATAACATTATTTTTTCAGTTCACATTTCACTTTTGAAAGAGCTAGTAATGTTATGGAAAACTATCTTAGTAGATGACATTAATGGAATCCCTTTTTAAGGCTGTTTTATTTGAGGCGTAGCTTTGAGCTAGTTAATCCAAATGATCATTCACATGCTGGTTATCCCCCAAATGATAAAGACAATTCCATGAATTAAAGATTAAGTACATGATTATTCAATCAAAATTAGGACATGGTCTACTTCTTGGTATAATTGATCACATGATCTCAGGAATGATCAAATCAATAGGAGATAGCAATGTCATTGTCAGCAATCATGGTTGAAAGTCATTTTATCTGAGATCTTAAAAGTTGATATAACCAACATTTAAAATAATCAACTTGCATGGATATTAATGGATTTCATTTTTGTGTGGCAAGAATGCAGTTCATTTTTATTATGCCTCCCATGATTGCTAGTGTTATTTTAACTCCAGAAATTAAATTTCAAATATTATTAAAAGATTGGTATCAATTCTATGTGTGTGTACAGTTAGCTTCCTTATTTGGGAGTTAATAAATTGAACACTGACATCCATAATCTCACTCATTGTCCATTTTTGGAAACTGGAGTTTGACATGGTAAGCATAAATGTTGGCTTAGTATAGTTTAGGAAATGCTTGTATGGAGTGCTTAGGATAGGTGTTTTAGCGGTAGAAATAATGGGAGAGCGAGAGATATTGTGAGGAATTACTGAGGGTCATGAGTAGCAATGTGGCTTACAAGTGCCAGTAAATAGATGAAAATGAGAGAAGTATGCTCCTTTACTGGTTTCGTCTTATTAGGAGATAATCATTGAAATTTGAGTGATCAATCGAAAAGTTAAATTTTAATTAAGAGAATAGCAAAGGCTGTAACAAAACAAACTGAGACCATAAACTTGATTGGCACGAAGTGATAAGAAAGAAAAGGGGAAAAAAGGAGAAATGGGAAATACACACTAGGTTACTTGGGTATGTTTGAGAAACAGTGACCCATGTATACTTCAATCACACACAAAAGTCAAAATAAATAATAAAAATAATAAATAACAAAGCAAACTTACAACCACTCGATCACTAGGGTGTGTTAAGAAATAACTATCACTCTCATGAATCACATTCACACACACACTCAGGGTTTACAAGGATCCCTCCTATGTCAGTGACCCGTCAATCACACAAATGAAAATTATAAAAGAATGTAGTGAAACAGAAACGACTTACATGAATATACACTGTCTCTCAGTCACTCGGGTGTGTTAGACATTTGTGAATTTCACACACTCACTCAGTTTACAAGGCTCCCTCCTATGCTACTTGATTTCAGAGAGATAGGAAGGAAGAGGTTGACTGAGAAAGTTGTGGTTTGAAAAATTCTTAAAAGATGAAAAATAATATTAGGATTCTCAGAAGGACAAGAAGAGCATACATTAATGTGTGACAGAAATGATGAAAGTGTAAGGTCAGGGCAGTATTTGAGGAAATTCAGATAAAAGGGAGTAAGTTCCCTTAAAGAAATTGAAATAAGGGTTTCTTGAAAGTTTTAAAAAAATGTTTTCGGACTAATTTGCCTTTTAAATAGGAATGGTATCAATATAAATGAATAGAAACACAAATAACCTTCCATCTAAAATGATGGCCCTGAAAATATTGAAAGAATGCATGCACAATGAAGTAATAGATGCATAGATAAAAAGTTGATAATTGACCATAGCATGCTTTCAGCATAGAAAAATCACTGGAATCATTTAGCATGTAATACAATTTTTTTCAGGCCATCACTATTATTAATTCATGAAGGAAATCATGTAATTTATGCTTAAGTAGTTAATAAAGACCATTTTGCAATGCCTAATGTAAAATGTTCTTCAGAAACATGGAATATCAAAATATTTTCCAGTTGAAACCACAATTTTTCTAAAGACTTTTACATTTATTTTTAAATATGCATAGGTGTTATGTACTTGAAAGAATTATTGAAACTGATTGCATGGCAGTGTCAATGGGTAGTGATGTGATGATGCCTTTCAGATATGGTCATCAAGGTGTATCCCATCCACTAAAAACGTACACATGTGGTCCATACTGAACTTAAAAAGAGTGCATTTATAGTTTTCAGATTTTAATAAGTGCTCAGTATCAGTTTTACAAGAAAGAAAACAATCAACTCCAATTGTCTTTCAGCAATTGAATTGTTGTGGTAGTGCTACCTACAATAATTTTATCAGCTGAGTCAATTCAGTCTTGCACTGTGCCAATGGGGATTTGAATGTGTTCCCTTATCTCATTAGTTCCTTCATATTTCCATTAGTATTACAGCTAGTCTATTGCTCCAAAAAATATGGTTATAGAATCCATGGTGCTGACTGAGGTTGAATTTGTGCTATGCAGTACAGTTATTACAAATTTATTAAAGTTGTTAGCTGATACTCACTGGATGAGTGCATTTTTTATTCACAAAATAAATGTTCATTGGCATATACTTGCTGCTGAAACTCTATAGTTTTCTCATCTTGTCAGTTTTTTCATCTTGTCAGTAGCATTAGATTGTTTGCTTCTTTTTCTAAATAGAAGTTTGTTTATAATAAGCAATAACAGCAAGAATAAGAAATATATGCATGTTGAAACAAAAGTGACTGTTTTAGCCATTACTTTGTGGAATTTTTCCATCGTATAGAAAGAAGAGAAAACACGGCAATTACACATTTACAAATGTATTTCATGTGCATGTGTAAATGTGGCATTGCCGTGTTTTCTCTTCTTTCTATACAAAAGTAAGTAAAAACCTTCCATAGATGTAATTTCAACAGGTCATTCATTGGTATAATATACATCTTGGACAGGTTCAAGCAATGAACATGAATGCATTTATGAAAAATAAAAAGATAAAATAGGTTTAATAATTGAGGTAAAAGTAAATATTTCAAAATAGGACAGTTTTGGGTCACAGGTGATGTTAAAAATATAAAACTCCTCCATGCCTGGATAAAACTACCAAAAAAATGTGCATCTGAAATGTTATTTCTGCCCTTTTCGTGTTCTGATAACTCTTATTCATGCTAGAAATACCTTTCGTCCCCAATTCATAGGTTTTGTCATTAAGATGGACATTCATTCTGATATTTGCACTTGATGTCTGGTGTCTCTTTGCCTTAAGCAAATTCCACCTCTGACATGTTTCAATGAGCTAATGAAGGACCATTCCTGAAAGTAATCTAAAAGAAGGTTGATATATTTGTAAAGATCAAAGGTTTTATTAGATGAACAAGAAAAATTGTGTAAATTCAAAGCAATAACAATTTAATTTCCACAATGATGTGGTACATTCCTGCTTAATTTCTGGGTGAAAACGTATGTTAACATTTTTATACATGAGTAGAATTTATTTGCCAAATTTGCCCTCATAATTGACACTGTTTGCTGTCCATAAAATAGGGAATTGTTTAATTGACAGCAAAGAGTGTCTTTATAATAATGTGACTTTTAAATGCAATTTCTTCAATTTAAAGGTTGGCGTGCTCATCCTTACCCCATCTATTGGATGACCTGTGCACCACATCCGAATGTGCCAGGCATAGCAGCAGTGGCAGCAGCAACAGCTCCCGGTTGATGAAGGAGTGGTCAAACCTCATTGGCGCTCATTCGAAAGACAACTCATCAGGAGGGTGAGTACTGCCTTTGGTGTTTCATGAATGGCACAGTTAATTGCTTCTCCTTATGTTGCTCCTTAAGGGAACTGATTTTTCATAAGTAGGGCTTTAATTCAGCCGAAACATCAAGCCACTTGTGTAGTTCCATATCTGGGTCTCAAGTTCGTTTTCAATGATGTATTATTTCCATTTGATAAACTATTTGTAAATAAACTTGTGGAAGCAAACTGGATGATATGAAATAAAACTCAATGGCATCAAATATCTCATAAAATTTGCACTATACACACATCGCATTGCCATATGAGAATGTAAAATGATGAAACCTGAAAAAAAAATTGTTCAAACAAATTTTATCACCTTTTTGAAAGCACTTTTATAAAGTTTTAGGATCTAGTATTTAATGAGTCCTTCCTGGGTGGTCAAAAACTGAACCAGCATTTTTATGAAGGAGTCTCTCTCAGTTTATGGGTTAAATTAAAAAAATGAATGAATCTTCCTAAGTGGCTGATGACCCCTCGACCATATGGATCTATCACTTCTGGTTAGGAATAGCATTCTGCAAGTCTAGACTAAGACTCCTCAGGACTTCCCAGAACCAATAGATATTAAGAGGTAGAATGTATAATGACATAGCAAAGCCATTGAGAAAAACATGACTGAGGAGCTCTTAAGTACCTCACATGAATGCTTTCATTATTTTGATAATTGGTGGAGGCATGCGATGATAATGAGAGTATATGCTCTGAGGAGAATAATTAGCATTAAACTAGTGGTTATCAAAACTTTTCGGAGAAAAGTTCTTAGTGTATTGCGATTAGCTCCCATATGCATTCTCTGAAAAGTTATCGGGAAAAGGGCTAGAAAGTAATTACAAAATATTGTATTTTAATGGTAAATAGTTGCCTTTTTCTTTAGTTTTAAAGTTGATTTGTATCCTTAAGTAAGTTCAAATATTTGAGACCCAGATGTGTGAATCACCAACTACTTTCATTGAAACAAGACAATATATTTGTGATTTGTGCATGCTACAAAAAATTTGAAAACTGTCTAATTTATAATCCATAGCTGGACATGAATAGTTAACTACTGTAGCGTTGTGGACATTATTAATCCTGTTCACTTCTTTAAAACATAAACTAACAGAGTAATAATAAAATAATTAAAAATTCATTCATGTGTGCATGTAACATCAGATAATTCCCAAATGAATTTGACTTTTATGTAAGATGGTAAGAATTAGTTGTCCTTTGTTCATAGTATAATTAAAAATCCTCGTATAATCTTGTTCCTAGTGTAATTAAATATCCTTGTATAATCTGGTGGTACACCTACTATATTTCACTTCTTTTTGAACTAATAAGCACTTGAATTATCTTGAGCATAGACACAATGAAATATGCACAATACCAATATGAAGGCACCAACCCACACCCAAATGAAATGAAAATAATGGATGAGAAAATCTTTGCATCTAATGTTATTCACCATCCAAAATAAAGAAATGAATGGAAACAATTGCTTTTGTTCCTAAGACATTTTAAAAGCAATAATCGGTTTTTTGCAAATGATATTATCATTGACCATAATGGAACTTACTAGGTACAGTTATTGGAAAATTGGTTCCAACTTTCCATGAGTGATATTTGATAAGTAATTGCTCATCGCCAAGACTTTCATATGACTTTTTGCTCTTGGTAAATGTTTCTTTGCCAATGAATGTCACTTACCATATTTACTCATGTAATATCTATTCTTATTTCTTCTTCAATAAAAAAACCTGGGGCTGGTAAATTCTGGAAAATATAGACACAAATATTGGTTTTCGTAAAAACAGAAAATGATTTAGGTTAAAATACATGCACAAATTAAAATTGCTGTGAAAATAAGAAGAGGCAGTTTCGCAACTTCATTATGACTGTGGCAGTTGGGTAGCCCATGAGAGTGAAATGTGCAGGAAGAGAAACATGTTGATGGGAAACTTGTGGTTTAATTAATTGCATTGTGTTTGGAAGTCCAGAGTTCTGGTGTGGCCATAAAAATTATCTTAATAATAATCCTTTATAAAAATATTTTCAGCGTTAATATTTTAAAATCTAATTGCATTTTTAAAATAAAAAATGTACAAATTTAGCCTACAAAATTGTATTAGTTAAATATCATCAGAAGTGAGTTTGCCAGCAGAAGGGAATAAATGATTGACTAATGTCACAGTTGGTCCCCCTTAATATTGTTATGAACATTTTAAACAAGTAATGTTATATGTAACATAAACTTATAAAAATCTGTGAGACTCAACAAACTTTTTGTAGAAATGCCTAATACCTTTTTAGATGAACATTTTTTGCCATTACATGTACATTACTTTCACTCTCTGATTGAAAAGGTATAATCTATTGACTATAGCATTCCACACAGTTTGTATATCTCATTGAAAGAGAAGTTTATTCTGAAAGATAGACGGTGCAAAATCTGTAACATTAAGAATATTGTTAATTGGAAAAAGAGAATTTGTTGCCCTAAATGTTACTTAGTATGTTCATGGCATCTATAACAAGTCAGATTAAAACATTTATGCATATGCCAGGCAGTCAATACCAAAATGAGAATAGCCATTAGATTAATGAAAAAGGAAAGTACTCCTTAGACCTTTGCTTGTCTACGTAACTGAAACACAGGGATAGGTACTCTTAAAATGTGTCCACCCTCCACAATTTTAAGGCAAGCAAAGCATCCGAGCATTTTAACTACTAACGTAGTAGCAATATACTTCAAAAAAGAGCGGAAACATATAGTATTGCATAGTAAATTGTATGAAAAAATTAATGGATTGAAATTAGTTGTGATTGGTACTATAGTATTATCAAAATTTTGGGACATTAAGGCCCCAAATCATTTCATTGTTTATGGATCTTTATTGGTATAACTCACAGCACTGATTTCAGAGTGACAGATGGATGCATTTCAGAAAGCTTAAGTTTGGCTGAGTTAGTCAATACACTGACAGAGAAAAGATATTGACGAATCCACGGGCCATTTACTAATTTCTCATGTGCACATGTCGAGGAAAAATAAGATAGTGGTTGTTTTTTAAATATGGATTGATAATCTAGGATGTATATGTTTCAGTAACTATGCTTCATACATCAAGTAATGAGAGATAAAATGGAGGGTTAATTTACACAAGATATAACCTTTCTAAATATATTTTTACTTCCTTAATTTTTGGTTAGGAGAATGCCCCTACTCAATGAGTAAAACTTATTTTCAGTCAAAAATTAATTTGCATTCATAATAGTTTTCATGCACATAATTTTGTCTCATAAATTAGACTGATTAATTAAATCCCACTTATCTTAACTAATTTGAGGGGTTGGTTTATTTTTTGCATTTGGTTTTGAAAATGACTATTAATATAGTACAAAAAATAGCATTTTTGAGTTTGATTACATGAAATCAATTTGTTCATTTTGGCCTATGTAATGTGATTTTTGCGAGTCATTAAAATTTTTTGGGTGATGTGAAGAGAAAAACTTCAGATGAAATATTTTGCTGTTCTCAGTAGTTATTATTATTTTTCAACTTTTGGCACTGATAGCTATTTTTTTTCATTTCATATTACGAGTGTCACAAATTACTGCAGCTACTTCTATCCATAAAAATGATCATCTGTGTGTGACAGTAAAGAATCTGAAACCAGTTTAGTGATGATCATCGAACATCATTTGCTGAATGGAAGTTGTTCACAGATTTCCGCTTTCCTATAAATATTATTTCATTGCTTTATGGCAATGCATAATGTGGTATTACATGAATAAAAATGGTTTTTTAATTCTGAGATGAAATTAAAATGGTGACTCTTGCTCAAAAACATTTATTCAGTGTAATTGTACTTGAGGTCTTGCTGAATGCCCTTCATGTTTAGTGTCATATCCCTTGAAAGCATAATTAAAACAGAGATGGGCAAATGTTTACAAAGAGATGATTTAATCAGTTTTCCATGCAACTCATATTTTTCATGTGGGCCATAAGAGGAGCCTACATCACTCTTTTAGTGTTTGATACCGCCTTGACATACTGTACACCTAACAGTAACAAAAGCTCATACTGTTTGCAGATATTTGTTTTGGCATAGAAATGTTTTAGTATTTGCTAATAAGTGGCTTCTTTACATTCTATTTTTGAATGCAAAGCCAAATTAGATTATTTGAATTCATTTTATGCTGCCAGCAATTTTATTAGCTTAAAAATTATTTGAAATAATTTTGGCTCTAATGGCTTTTAAAAATTTTGCTGAAAGTTTTAATACTCTGATAGGAGTTCCGAGGGCAGCTTTTTTTATGCCAAAGAAGAGCTCCTGATGAAGATGTTGAACACTCAAGCGTGCATTCTTGCATTTTGAAATATTTTTTTGGGCTCATGCATATTTTTAAACTCTTGAATCTAGGATATGATTCTTTTCTTGGTCATTTCCATTATTTACCTAATTGCACATGAAATATTTACTTTAAAATCACTGTCATTGCAACACTTTAAATCATCTTCATGCATTGGAACAATGAATGATATCTTTTTGGGATTTCTTGCATGTAAATTATTTTGTGCTGCACAGTGGTGATATCTGCCTCCAATGGTATTTCAAAATTCACATGAATAAAATTCCTGATTTCACAAGTTTCATAACAATATATTCATAACAGATCATGCATACATAGTAGGAACATTCGAAGCAAAGCCAGTTATGTTGAGTAACGTGGCAATTGTGATTCTGTTTGCCATTATTACAATGGCTTCTAACCATTGTTTCTTGTGGTAGCACCTTTGGATTGATGTTTTTCGTTTTTGTATCCCATTCCTTGTAGAAATTCATGCCTATTTCATTCTTCATTGAATTTATTTCCATTTCACGATTCTTCATGTTTCTTCCTGTGGCTCTCCTTTCATTTCACATTGAGGATTGTTTGCTCTTCACTAACTTTCTAGTAATGAGATTGCAGTGCATGTTTACCATGACCATCCTTTATGTTGATGTTGATAAACACAATACGTATGTGATTATGTTGAAATGGAATTTTTTAGTCCTGTAAAAACTTGTCATTGATTAGGCATCTGTTAAGTAATGTTGATCTGAATAGGTATCTGTTGAGTATTGTTGCTGTAAGATAGATATCATGTTGGTGATGGTTGACGTTGCAGTTAATCAGCTTGGTACCGATTTTGATTGGTGTATTTGGTACAAGTTGTCGAAATGGCTGTAAATTTGTTGAATGGTTACATTTTTTCAATGCAGAGAATGCAATTTTAAGCTTCGCCGGTTGAACATCAGTTCCATTTACAGTGGAAGTTAAAAGTTGAATTAACAGACCTTGTTTACTGCACGAAGTCTTGATCTGTGGGCCATAATTCTGTGTCAAGTTTCTTCCATATAGTTTAATGAATTGGCATTATTAAATCATAAAATTCATGGTGAGTCGAGTATTACAGAATCTTTATTTTCACCATGTGTTTTTTTTTCATTGAACCTTTACATATTGATGATTGTGGTGTTGTTCTTGCTGATTACATTACTGGTTTTATTCTTTAAATATGATTTTACATGTAGTAGTAGTAAAAGCTTTAGGAGAGGTTATTTGCGCCATTGATTCTACATATTTTCTCGAATAGCATATGAATAATTTTTGGAGAATTACTCTTACATATGATCCATTGTACTCCAAAAATATTTCTCTCCAGCCTAATAAATATAATTTAGGATTGAAATCAGTTGAAAACTTTTCCAATGGACAAAAATTCAAACTGTTAAAGCTGTTGTGTGATGTTAGTCTTGTGGATGGAGCATTTTGCTGCTCTTCCAATAAGAGGATCTAGAGTCCAAATCCAGGTGATGCCCTCAGCTAAGATGCTTGATTTCTACTTGGTAAAAATGCAGGCAAAACACCACAGAAAATAAATGATCCCTCACCCTGAGTATGTGAGTTGTTAGGGTTTATTGTAAATTTAACTTTGCCTTAACCAATGAAACTAATATTCAAGTTGAAGTAGTTGTGCATATAATTACAAAACATTGTTAATTATGTATATCATGGCAGTCATCGTGTACACTTTGGCCATGGGACATCTCTCAAACTAGATTCAACATTGTAGCTAATCTTATCCATGAAAATGCCCCCGTGGGGTTTGACATCGGGCATAATGTTTCTACATAGGAGAAAGATATTTTTTATTTAGTCCCTCTGGTTAGGCGAGTGCAAAGGTTGAAGGATCATCATTGTAACTTTCAATTAAGTATTACTTGTTTCATATATTTTTGCATATCTCATTTGAACTCTGAAGATTTAGACCTTGGGTGTTACTCTGTATTACTAGATAATTGAAATGTTTTTGATAGAATGAGCAATTATTCTACAGTTTTTGCCCCCAGTGTTTGAGAGTGTTTCATAGTTGATCTACCATAGCTTTGATGGAAGGTTTTTTTATTCTTTTCTGCGACATATCCCATAAAAGAATTTACCAGGTCAGAAAGAGTAAAAAAAAAGAAAAAAACTTAGTATAGAACTTTTAAAATCATGTACTTTGGTTAAGTGCTTCAAAGACAAAGGTACGGTTGATTTACTAATGAGAATATATGTGTCAATTGGTCATAGAATTAATAACCCTAAACCAACAGCTGCTCTCCGAGCTTAATAATGTACAATTGTTCTTATGTTGACCACCAAAGAACAACAAAATATAAAGTATATGATTTAGGAAATCCAAATGTATATAAGAGAATTGCCAATAGTTAGGGAAGAATGAAGTTAGGGAAGTAGAAGGCTGTAGTCGACCAGTATCTAGACCAAATGACGAATGAGTGTATAATGGATCAAATCAGTCAAAGAAATCGGTCAAATATAAAAATATGAGCCTTGGCTAAACATTATAAATTAAGCGGTGACCCAGGATGAAATTTCAGGTGTGGAAACATCAAAATACAATTATGATCTCCTATACCTACCAATACGCTTACATGTTTTTTCACACGGCTTCTGTAATTAGGACTGGACTTATTCCCAAAGGCGGTCTTATTTCCGGGACGACTCAATTATTGTAATTTCCCTCGGAGATTGGGGTTGTTTCGTGGGCTCATTTTTCGTCGGCCAATTCGTTCTTAGCAATCAGGGTCACTCTTGTTTTCTTCCGCCGCGGAATTATTATTTTCACCGATTTTCTCTTTTTTCCTGCAGAGATAGGACCACCGAAAGTTCTTACCCCCTCCTCCCCTCTCCCATTTTTTCACTTTATTATACTTTTGGAACAGGCTCGATCCCAATTCCCTCGCACGAGAGATGACTTGGGGGTGGAAGCGTGCAATCTACTTTTCACGGCTTATCTCCAGAACCAACCAGCTGATCCGCCTCGCACCAGCGAGCGCTGAGCCGTTTCCCTGGCGGCGCCTTCCCAAAACACACTCACGCTTCCGGAAATTCCGTGTCAGTGAGTGGCGAAAATCTCGTTCTGTGCCCTCCCCTCGTTTGCTCGTACCATCCCTCCTGGCGCGGTTGTGAGGGGCTGTGCGATATGGCGATATTTCGACGCGGATCCAGACCGACGTTGATGATTTTCAGGAAGCGTTATATAGGTGGTCCACGTGGAATAAACGTTGTATATCGTCGAAATGATGACGTGGGTTTCGGTATGGAGAATATTGTCAATTTTGGTGGAAATATCCGTTATTGCTCGGTATGTTTTTGCTACCTTGAAATATCTTTTATGTCGGAGGTCTACGTGTATATCAGAAAGGAATATCGCACATTTACATGATGATGTGATATCGTTTCGAGGGATGTATGATATTTCGATATAGTATGTATTTCTTTATGGGTTATTGCCCATTAGTACACAGCGTGACGCAACATATTTCATTAGGTATCAAACTCATGCATTCAATATCAGTGGTAGCAAAATTGGCGCAAGAATTTCCATGCATTTGCTGTTGGTAGGGCAGTCGAAATTAAAAGTATAAATCGAAATATATCCCATAGAATAGAAAAAATAATTTTTCAAATACAACGAAGTTTATTAAATTCGTTAATTCACCACCATTACTAGAACTTCAGATGATATTCATCATCGTCGGTAATCTGTCGTGGTTGGCAGGCCTGTGGGAAGATAATATCACATGCTATAATTGGTAAGTCTTTAATAGTTTATTGCCTTTTCTGGGTAAAGAATCGATTATCGTCTACCGGTTGTGCAATGCGATTCTGTTGCGACACCTCGTTGGCACATAGGACCATCCAGTCAAGCCCTAGATAAAAAATTCAGTTGTATGCGTATGTCAAAATCCTTTTTCATGGATAAATCTAAATCTAAAGAGCTGGTGAAACTCATCCAGCCTGGAATAATCACCTTTGGTTGAGTGAGAATTGAGAATGTTATCACGACGGTGATATTAATTTCTTCGCCATGTGATCGAATTATAAGGAGCAGATCCGTCGAAACAGGAAGAAAACATGTTTCACTTGTTTCCTCTGAAGAAGAATGTCGTTTTCTTCTTCCACAAAGTCTGCTTTTACCCTTCCTGGATTAGAAAATTAACAAGATTTATAACGAGCGAATTTTTATTACGGAGAATCGGCATAAGCCACGCAAATGAATTCGTTTTTTTACGGACCCGCGAGCTGTGTCAGGGAACCGCGAAGAGTTAAGTAGTCTTTGATCTTACGGTTGAGCTGCACTGATGTAGAAAGTGCTTCAAACTGAGCGCACCTTTGTTTACGCCGTTTGTCGGAAACCTGGGACATGGATAAGATGGCGTTTGGTTGATGTTTCTTTTATTTATGCTCGTTACGCGCCCTTCCCCCGGTTTCACCAAAGGTAAGAATAGCCCCAATGATTGTTTTCCTCGCCGTTCCAAACTCCACACTCGCTCCCCAGATCGTGCTTTCGCTTCGCCAAGTCGCCTTCGATTTCTTCACACCACCGGAACGACACGTACATACGTTGTTTATCGGTGCACCTTTGCAGAAAGTGAAACTGTCGATTCCGCCGAAGACTTGAGGCGCTTTCCTTCCCGATTGCCCCAGGTCTTCAACTCTCTTGACCATAAGGAAATGCCTTCTGTGAACCGCATGGTACCGCGTTGGAATTCAGTTGAATCTTGGTGAGTTAATAAGGAACTGGAAATGTGTAAGCTTAAAGGAATGTGAAATGAAATACCAAGGCACAAGCAATAGACTGAGTAGATGGAGAAAAATGGGTTAAAATCGAACTTGATCTTGTGTGGATGATAAAATATTGTCATCTGAGAAATTTATATATATGAACCCGTTTTAGACTTGCATTTATAGTTGTCTTAGGTTGAGATGGTTGCGATTATTCATATTGGTGCTTTAAAAATGTCTTTAGAATGCCTAGAAAAAAAAGATGGCTCTGTTTCAGGCATCAAGTCGGTCAAAAGTCAAGAAAAAAAAACGCTCTCTGAAAATCATGCAAACCTAAACACTGCTCAATCGCACTACTGTGGTAGTCAGTGCAAAAAGAGACCGAATAACGAGTGGGGACCTACTTTTATTGCTACCATCGCTTGTTGTTCGCGGGAGGAAGAGGTTTCCCATTTTAATTCGGTTCTGCAAGTTTAAGTGGAGTTGAGAATAATATCGTGAGGAACAGAAATAACCCAGGTTGGGGAAGTAGGGGACGATCGCGCTCAAAGCAGCTTTTTCCGTCACCATTAAAAATATCAAGAGGCAGGGAAAATTGGCGAAATAATTTCTTCGGAAAAAGTTTCTTAAGAATCGGTAACTGAATTGTGTACTTTCACACGAAACTGTAAATTTGGACAAATATCAGGGTTATTAGTTACCGTTGGCTCTTAGAAGTAGGCATTCCTCCGAAAATTTTAATCATTCTGCAGGAATCTTACCCACCTGTCGTTAATTTTCCAGCATTCTTATCTAACGGTGATAATAGTGACACTTAAGTCATAAGAGTTGGAAGACGCTTATCTCCTCTTTTGAGTTCTCTCGGTGTCGGTGATAAAGCGTCTCTCGGTCCAAATCAATGTGTGTGGATGCTCTTGAATGGGGTATGCAAGCTAATTCTACCGAAAAACCAAGGAATATTACTCCAACTTTGGCCATCACGATGACCGCGTTACCCATTCGCGTCATCCGGTTTCGCAACGTGATTTATGTCGTTCGCCTATAACTGGCATTAAGGTAAAGTACTTGTAATACCTATTTGTTTCGGAGTAGTGGTAATATTTTTCTGGAAACAATTAAATCCTAGAGCAAAGGTGAACAGTTTGCCGGTGTTAGCGCGCCGTGATCACCGTAGGGGGAAATCCATACCATGTAAACATTCTACCAAGAAAAACCGGAAAGAGTTTTCTAAATTTAATTTGAAATTTAGGAAATGGTAGAATAATTAAATTCCTGGGGATTTATTTAATTGCATAATTTTTACTTTCGAGCGCTAATATGAGACTATGGAATTTATTAATGTAATACTAAAAATGAGGTATAAATGCATCCCAACACTTTACTGCCTGTCAAGGTCGATTAGTAAAGATGAAACAAATTCGTTGAACCCGTGCCTAAGGGCTTGCTCGCCGTCAATCCTCTTAAGCATACACCGTTAACTCTGCCGATTCGTCGCCCTAATATGCACTCTCCGAAGAATTCTTTCCCTACACTCGCCGTCCAAGATGTAAATGGATATTCTTTCTTTCCTATTACTCTCTTTTCTCACCCATACCGCTCCCTGTTAGACCCACCCCCACTCCTCGACTCGGCGCCGTGAAGGAGTTATACTTAGTAGGATGAGGATGCGCCATGAAATGGCCGACGAAGTAGGCGACATGGCGGGTCACCCCCGTGTGGATAAACTTCGCGTCACTTCCGCGTGGATCTCTCCCTAGACTCCGGGGGGAGAAACCTATACCGCCTCCTCTCATTTCCCGAATCCCCGGAGGAAACCGCAGAGCATGGGGACCTACAGCGTGTGAGCGACGCTCGAGATGGTGGGCGTCATGCAGAGGAGACTTGTATGCCCCTTGGTGTGGGAGTCGTGTGTCATTTATCGTGTTTTTCCCTTTCCGTGATGAATTTTTTTTCCTGCCTCAGGAGCGTAGGGTAGCTCTTTTTTCCCCCCTCACGTGTGTTAATCGAACGCGGTTTCCTGTTCCTCTTGGGCGCGGGGCGGTGGTCGTCTCGGGGGTTGCCAAGTCTTCGTTTTCGTCCAAACGATAAAAGTGTAACTCACTCACATTTTCAAAGGTCGCAGGTGGCGGAGGAACAACAATAAAGTAAATTGTGTTAAAAAAGGAAAGTGAGGTATTGAACCGACTTCCTTTCACTGGAAGCAGCTTCTTGGCCTTCAAAGAGGGGTGGGGGAACAAAAGGCGTGAAACCGCTTTTGAGCGTGGTAACCGTTCAGTTGTCTCAGTTGTAACATTGGGGCTTTGTGATTCGCAGTGTGTGCGGAAATTGATTAGGTTTTTTTAATGCCTCTTGAGATTTTTATAGAATTCAATTCGCTATTTTTTCTGGGTGAAATAATAGTTATGCTTTTATCTCAGTTTGTTATTCCGGAGTATAATCCTTGGATTATTTTAATTTTTGATCTAAGTGGTGGTGGGTTAATGTCTCTGCTTGCTAATCCAAGAGTCGATGTTTCAATTCTAGTCCATGTGAGCTTTTCCTGTGCATTAGGGCTTGAGTAGTTATAATTTTCCTGGTGAAATGTGTTTGGAACCCAACGTGAAGGTCACAAAATCAGATTCTTTTTGGAATATTGGTGGATAGAAAAGGTTTTATAATTTTGGCAAGAGTTCAAGGCATAAGTCTTATTTGTTTCGGAAATCGAAAGCTTAGCACCGAATATACAGGAAAGGAAACCTCTCACACTGGAATTTTACCAGAATAGTTCCCTTTAACTTTTTCATCGCCGCTACTTATTAGTTCCTTATGCCCCATCGAAGGAAGACGTAATCACACATGATCCTAGTTATAAACCGTGAGACACTACTCATTATCGAGGAATGCCTCTTAGTTAAAATTTGTATCAACAGAAATCACGGTGTGACGGCATCCAAAATTACACGAGAGCGTGAAATTTTGCGTCCTCTTACGGCTCGATCTCTGGCCTTCCGTTTGGGAGTACGTATTATCACTTTCAGAAGTACAGTATGTCAGTAGTAACAAGTTCGCTGAGAAATGTGGGGAAACGTGGAAACGTTCGTTGTGTTGGGGTCCAGTGGCTGACCGGCACATGGGCAGCGTTAGTTACACAAGTTCTGTCCCAAAAGTAATAGGACTGAGCCGATTAAAACAAATGCATTGCCAGAATTAATACATTTATTCAAAGGTCATTAAACTAGCGCCCTTGCGCGTCCACACACCGCGGCAAGCGGGTTTTTCACAGCTCGTACGCCTCCTGGAATGCTGCTAAGCTCCCTCGTCAAGGCCTGTTGTAATGATTCCACCGTATTGACGTCCGTTCAGCACTGATTTGAGGCGGGGGTTAGAGAAGAAGTCTGGTGGGGCATTGTCTAAAAAATCTGGATCCTCACTCATAGGCTCGAGACGCTCATGGCAGATCTGCTTTCGAGTTTCCTTTTGTTCGTCCGAGACTCACTCGCGGCACCAACTTCGCACACACCTTTCTCATGTCCATGTTTTCGATCGCAAATCGATGCACATCACTTTAAGGGATGCCATGTTCAGCAGAAACTATGAACACTTAAATCTGTGATCCCTATGTAACAAAGCATTCATTCTTGTTAGATTTTCGTCACTTTTTGTGGTCGAAGGGCATACTGAACGTTCGGCGTCTTCAACATCTTCTCTACCCTCCCGAAACAACTTGTGCCACTCAAATACACCCGATCTACCCATGGGGTTATCATCATAAGCTGCCTTGAGAATGTCATGAGTCTCTTTCCCGTTTTTCCCCAGTTTCAGGAAAAAATTGATGGGGTAACGCTGTTCCGAAAACAGGGTCATGTCGGTGCGTAACGATGTCACGTTATAGAGGTTTCGCAAACGAACGACACGCACTCCACAGAGGTTAGGAGCCAACTGTCACCGGCCTTCAGCCTTTCCTAAAACTCCCCTCCCTCGAACCCAGCCAGATAAACACCCGCCCATCCGTCCATCACAGAGAAAATGTCATACTACTTATGGGACAGACCTTGTACCTCGCTCTGAGAGGCCGGAGTATCCGCCAGCCATTGAATTCCAACATTACGTACTTAGTCACCTTTCCGGCCCGCCGGTGACTGTCTACAGATGTTTGGAAATGATATTACTTCTTCGGGGGTTGTGATCCTTCCCGGTTCCCCATCCCTCCGTCGCGGGGGTTTTAGTCTCCAGGTTTATACAGTGGGTGGAAGGTTTGTCGGGGGACGATTGCTTTATCTGAAAGGATGTCACTTTCTCTACCACATTCTCATTTCGGTGATATTGGGTGGCGGAAAGGCAAGTTGGAAACCTCAGCGGCGTGGACTAGGTTTTAGGGGAGGCGACCGACAGCTAAGGTCGTTTGCACCATTAGGGATGGATGGGATAGGAGTAAAGGTGGAGACAAACTATTTGAAAAGGACAACTGACATTAACAGTACAAGTTGACACGGCTCACGTACCAGAGGTGGGTTGCGAACCGGCGACCGTCAGGTCAGTATGCCGACGCGTGACCGCGTTTTCTGCTCGCAGGACGTAGTCCCGTTGCGTCGCTGACCGAATGGTCTTTGTGAGCGGTGTGCTTGTCAAGTGACGAAATGAATAGTCGTGGGGTTAAATTCCACCGTAGACGGATTTGTCACTCTGGTCGTGACGCATGACCAAGATGCAGGAATATGCACCCAACCACCTTGGACCTTGTTTCATGATTGATTTAACGTACGAATTAAAGGGCACTCCGATTCATCTCTTCGTGCTGCAGAAGTTCCATTAACTTAAAAATCGCGGACATGTTTCCACTCCAATTCGTCACAAGCTTCTGTGGTAGACGTGGACATGTTCAGAATGGGATAGACCATCTTTTCATTACTTCCTCTCTTTCATTTCTCTAAATAATGTATGGCACGTCACCGGTCGGTTTGATTCCTTTACCTCATTTGATCTAGTTTTGCATTGAATTGCCTTCTGATTATTCCATTTTCCGGTATAAATCGAAGATTTTATACATTTCCAAGGATTGCGGTTTCTAAAGTTTAAAAAATCCACAGAATCCGCCATTATTATTAGGTAATCTACCGGTTAAGGTAGGTTTTTGGATGGACACAACTATCAAATAAACATTTTATGACTCCCCACCTAGCAAACTAATCTATATCAGGTCCCTCTTCATCTCGGTGTACTTCTTTCCTCCCTTCATCCCGTCCAACATCCCTATCCGCCATTATAACACTAATATCTGCGAAGGAGTTATTTCAATGGGCAAACGGAACAGTGGGTTTTGGTGAAGAAATATCAAATATTTGATTGGTCTTCCTATCGAATAAATTTTCCCATTTCCTATCGAACAGATATAATTCAAGCAAACTGTGAAATGTAACGCCAATTCATGAATGCGGGCGCTAGCAGGTAGTGCATTAATTCGATCCTTGAAACCACCTGCGTGTGTGTATTATTCGGCAAAAAATACAGCAAGGTCTTTCTTATCCTTTGAAAGGCATTGTAGTTTCTTTCTCCTCCAGTCCATCAAATGTATTATTAGTTGATGGAGATCCAATAAAATCGCCGAGGATATTTGCTTTATCAACGTGGTGTTTGGTATTTTATGCTGGCGATTATTTTTAGAACGTGAAGATGGTAGTATATATAGCCCGCAGATCGTTTTCATTGGTGATTTCGTAACTTTTCATCACTATGCAGACTAGCAGTGATAAATAGTGTCTATGGTCTTGCATTGTACAAGTGAAACATTTTAGGAACGCGCACGTGGATATTCAAGTCGGTCTAAAGAGGTACCCATCCCTTTAAGAATTCTGGGACATTCAAAGGTTTAACCATCGAATCTGGTGCTTCGTGTTGAATTTTTATTTCAAGGTGCGTGCTTGAATGACTTGAATGTTACATTAATTGAATCAACTCGTGTACAGTATCGTTCGATGAAATATGTTTTTGAGTGCAATACAGTCGTAGCCGTTATATCTATCCCTTATTCGTAATAGTAGTTTTATGGGAGGCAACTGACAGCTGAAGTCATTTGTGCCATTAGGTATGGATGGGAAAGGAGGAATGGTGGAGAGAAACCCAGCGTCGGCATTAACCTACTCTTAACGAAAGGCGCCAATGGGTCCGCAGTTTATAACGTCCAATCCGACGGACGACCCACGCACCCAAAGTGCTCCTCACAAACCACCTCAAGTAGGGATCGGGATACCACTGAGAAATATCGGACATTTTTGAACCCGGGCCCTCTCGGTGGGAAGCCAATACTTTAGCCGTCGCAACATCCTGATCCCCCACCTTTTTCGTTCTATCCAAAAATCTATGACTCGTTTCCGCACCATTTAGTCACGCGTAATATTAATTATAAATTTTTGGTATTGTTTTTTTACCTTTTCCCATTTAAAATATACCTTAAGTAAACTAGTATTCGTGAGTACGTAATATTCAATTAAAAATCCGCCCCCTTATTTACACCTCGGTCCCTTTGAGCGTAGTCCAGTCCTTTCTTTGGTGCCGCGGAATATATTTTCTTGAATCTCCTAGGTGGCTTCTAGCAGAGAAAAGTGATGGGAAAACCTTACTCCGACAATTCTTCCCAAGTTCCTTTTTGGGAAGCGCATTCATTGGCCGGTCGGTGCGTGACACATTTTTTCCCCAGGCGATTGTGGTTGCCTAACTCTCCTGGAAAATTAATGCTAAAAGCCGTTCTCAAATGGGCTAATCATTTCTTTTTTATTCTTCCACCCCTCGCATCCCATGCGAGTAGTTTTCACAGAGTCCATCGAGACAACGGGTTTCATTGGTTTTATCGAACTTCGACGATGAAATAAATGTGACTCGGAAGACCGTAATATTTTCAAACACCAAGCGTGCTTGAATGAAATGTTCATTTAGATTCCATCAAAGAGATTTGCTGAGGTTTTCGTTTCATGTCAGGGAAGAAATACTTGCTCTCGAAACTGACGCACGCAGCAATTTCTCATGCATAATCAATATGGTGATTTATGTGAAATTAACACTGAGTAAGGATTAGCACTCTTACCAAACACCTTACCAGTCACCCGAGGCCTGTAATCGTTTGCAGGAGAATTAACTTGTCATTTCATTCAAACGCACGCTTAGTGCTTTAAGCTGTTAAGGGCCTTTGGAATCACATTGTTAACTCCGACAAGAAAAATCTATGATACAAGCGTGAACTGAAAGAAGCCCCCAGGATTTAAATTTACTCTTATTCGGACAATTTATGAGATGCACATCACATGGGTTATTTGATTTCAGATGGTGTGGTGTGTTGCTGTATGGAGTGTGTGTGTATGTGGAGGACACCATTCCCTTACCCTCCTCTTTTTGTCCTCCGAATTTCCAGTCTTCGCGCATCTGTATACATTTCCGCTAAGATTTTGTTTTCACTCTATGATGACTGTATTTTACTTGGGTAAAGTACTTGGTTTTTTTAAACTGAAGAACTCTTTAACAGAAATATTTTGGAACGACATCAAGCGAGCCCGCCATATAAACCAGTGAAAAAAGGTGTCAAGTCTCCATTCATTTAAACTGCGCGTTTCTCTACCATCTTCAAACAAGCTTGTGTTGGCAGGAGACAAGAAATGATGAAATCAAATCAGAGATATTTTAATAAAGAATTTTCCAAGTAAGTGGACTGTACTTGGGCCCGGGATTCAAACCCGGGCCCAAGAGCTGCAAAGTCAATACCAAAACCAACCATCGGATTAACCCATTGGTTTCATAACTCAGGTCCAATAACCCCTCGCCATATCGGCGATCACAGCATTATTCATCTAGCCAGAGCGTGGGAATTCAGATATGTGGAAACTGCGACTAGAGGTCGAATATATTAATGCCTTTCGAAAGGCTCGCCCCGAAATTGACGGAGGTAAAGATTCTTTTTTTTTCCAAGAATAATTTTATGGCCCATGGCAATCAAAATAAGTTGAAGCAAACATAGCACTTTTTCTATTGGATGATTTGATAATATGTTTATTTTATCTTGGTGCGATTAGATGGTAGCGGTCACTCCAAATACGATATTCATCATAGTCATAGTACTTCGATGGTCATTACTTTCTCATAATTCTTTATTAAAATATCTCTGATTTGATTTCATCATTTCTTGTCTTCTGCCAACACAAGCTTGTTTGAAGATGGTAGAGAAACGCGCAGTTTAAATGAATGGAGACTTGACACCTTTTTTCACTGGTTTATATGGCGGGCTCGCTTGATGTCGTTCCAAAATATTTCTGTTAAAGAGTTCTTCAGTTTAAAAAAACCATTCAGGAAAACGTGTATTTTCGAATAACACTTCGCTTTGAGCGCCAGCAAGGTCTTAAGGTAATTCTAACCATAATTTGAGCGTTTGCGGGTCTTTAGGTTTTAGTATAAAAGCGTGGGATTTCACAAAGAGCTGACTTTCGTCATCTGAGGTGTGCGCAAACCTTGGTGATATTTGTGGATCATTCTGGTGATGCGGGACGATGTAGTCAATCAGGCAGGTACTAGAAGTAAATGTGTCACTCTGTTGGTGATTGTCGATGAAGTGCCGAGGAGCTGGCCCTCTTTGTTACTCCTCTCCGTTGCGGAGTCAAACGAACTAATGATTTTATCGAATGTTGAAAGAGCCTTAAGGTAATTTGGAAGATTTGCCTCCATGGAGTGCGAGAAAGTACGAGACGAGTTGTGTTTTGAGAACCAAATGGGCGCCGGATATTGTGAATGTTAAGACTTCACTGCCCGAGCTGATGAAATAGGTTCGTTAAACGATTAGTGGGTGATATATAAAAAAATGATGGTGCTGTTTTATGTTAGCGCAACATTTAGCGCGTGCGACAAAGTTGTGGAATCCTTCGGAGAAAGTGGCTTGATCAAATTAGTGAAGGCCATTGAAGATCCGTTTGATTTAGGAATGGTTTCTTTGAGAAGGGAGTACCAATTTCTGGATCGCTGTAAAAACAACTCTTGTAGGTGGAAACTAATTGGCACTTAAGGAGAGCAATTAAACACTCAAAGAATTGAGAAATGGACGGAAAGGTTAGTTTTAAAGGATTCCAGAGAGGGTGTTATTGAGACCCTCATTATATCAGCATGTAAGACCACCCAGAGAAATATATCACCTGAGGAATTGATTTAAGGATGTTTGATCGTGACAGCGCGAGTCAATGTGCCACCTTAGTCCTTCTATTAATGAGGTGTGATGAAATTAATGTGACACGCATTCGTATTTCCTAAATAGCTATGAAGTGAATATCCAGATTTTAAGCACTCTGCGTGGTTCTTTTTATTTCTTAAAACTTTCTGAACCTAATAAAGCAAAAGGGAACGTACTACGGCCGAATGAATGCAATGAATACAAGTTACCCAAAGCCGTACTCTTGGGTACTCTTACCCAAGAGTACGGCTTTGGGTAACTTGTATTCATTGCTTTCTGAACCTATTTTGGCTTAGTTTTGAGGCGCCATTTTTTGAAATTATGTAATTTAAGTTGTATTTTCCCAAATATTATTATTTATTAGGTAATCTACCGGTTAAGGTAGGTTTTTTGATGGACAAAACTATCTAAATATTTTGTAACTCCAAACAAAACCCAATCCAGCAACCTACTCTACATCAGGTCCCTCTTCATCTCTGTGTACTTCTTTCCTCCCTTCATCCCGTCCAACATCCCTAACCTGTTCCTGCCCTTTCCTTGTTTGCCTAACATTCTCCCCTCTATTACCTTCTTCAACATTCCACTACCGCTCAATAGCCTCTCATCCATTTTTCCTGCCTCCATAGGATATCTCTCAACAAACCTCTCTCCTCACCCACCATCCCTAGTACTTCCTCATTGTGCCAAATATTAGTAAATATCATTTGAAATAAGACGGATGTGTTTTTATGTTGTCGCTATTATATCTCTTAAATAATTGTGCGTATGACATTTGTTTTTCGCAAGAACATCTTTTTCTTCACCATTAATTAACAATTATGATGGCGGTAAACCTCCATTGCCATAAGAGCATGAATAAAATAATGGATATTCAATGTCAGTTTCTATGCAACTAACATATTTCCCGTTATATGATTTCCCTTTTATAGAATGTACTTTGGACTACAAATAGAGGGAATTTTATTAAAATTACACATACGTCACATCTTGATGCAACCTCCTTAAAAGGTCGTCCCCCCCATCGCCCATTATGTACATCAGGGCCAGCCTTGAACACCTCATTATTGTTAACCTTTTTTTCGTCTGGCCTTCCATTTAGGAACACTTAGTGAACTTATTTCGTAATTCCGACCAATTGCAATTGAAAAAATGTCCTAAATCTCCATAAAGAGTCTCCACAACGTAGCTCGAAAAGAATGTTCCTTTTATTTATTAGAAGTGTTCAATCGGTTTGAGGGATTGAAGATAATTTAGTTAGATCCTGATTTGTATTACGCATTGAGGTGAAGCATGGGAACCTAACACTACTAGGGACTGTTAAACCATTCTATACGTCCATTTAAATTACACGGTGACACCGTCTTTAGTCAAAAATGCCTATTCTTATCCCACCTTAACCGAAGAGCAACTGGGGGACATGACCCCGCAATGTGGACGAGGGAGGGAGTCGTATTTTGAGAGGCCTGAGTGAAGGGAAATCTCTATTCTCTAGCATATTTAATATTAGTATGTATTAAAAACATTTTATTTTTATGTTAAAGAAAAAGATATAACCTCATCATGTTTTAAAAGTCCTTTTAGAAAAACAGTATGATGTTTTCGAATTTATTGTCCAGATTTTGTTCTTAAAAAGGATCCCAAATCATAGGAGAGGGCCTCAATTACATCTTTCTGATCGGCCTTTCGGATCGGATGTTTATTTCCCTTCGCTCACCCATCATGTTCATCTTTCCCCATAGGCTTGCCCATCCCACAACATCTTAAAATCTTCTCTCTGGTATGGGTTAGACGTCGAAAACCCGTAGAAACATCCCATCTAAAAAAATAATGCCCATCGTGTTGGTAACTCGTACGCACACAAAGGAGTCGCGCTCAGAAAATTGGAGCGACACGAATTCCCTCCCCGTCGCGAGAGGGGAGAACGAAAACTCTCACTCAACCCGCGGGCAGTATCCCCAACACGCGCCTCCTCACCCGGGCTCAGTGGGAGGGTGGGATACCGCCGTCACAGTCCGCGGGGTGGCTGGTTGTTGAGAGGGGGCGCGAGGGGTGGAGGGCGGCTTGGAGGTGGGCGGGCGGGAGAGGGAGGAGTCGGGAGGCAATCGGACCTGCGAGAATGCGGGGGAGGGGAATGATGCGGGGGGTGGGAGGAGATGGAAGAGGGGGCGGGGTGGTGGTGAGGCGGCGTGAGTCAGTCAGTCGGCCGGTGAAGCTCTGAGGAGTTGGCTCGACGTCGCCGCTCTGGTGTTTCGCGTGACACGACTCTCGCGATCGCGCTCGGCCCCCAACCTTCTGCGGAGATCCCCCTCTCCCCTGCCGACTCCGTCTGCCCCCCTTCCTTTGCATCGGGTGTCGCGACCGCCTTTCTGACTAGGAGTAACCGTGGTGGATTTGGAGCGAGCCGCCTGACATTCTTCTAGAGGGACGGAGTGCGAAGTTTTCGTTTCGTTCCTCTTTCTCTCTCACCCTCCCTCCCTCTTGCCCTCGTGGAATTGCGAGGCCTCAGTCGCTGTGGGACGTACCTTTCCTTTTTTTTATTCCGTTTACGGGAGCGTGTCAGCTGTTGCTGCGGTGGAAGCCTCGGCCGCCCTCGCCTGCGGGGAATTTCATTTTTGGGAAGTGTTGTGTGCCACCGGAGACCTGGGTCTTGAGCTCGCCCTCCCGTCAATATCGTGTGTTCGTGTGAAGCATGAGATTTGGTGAAGACCTCTCGAGGCATGTGTTGATCATTTTTTTTCAACGCCACAGCAAGTGATGGATATTTCTTTTTCCAGCGAGGCCCTTATCGGGATTTGTTGCGTGAATTGAGTTCATTGAGGTTAATGGTTGGCTAATAGCCTTCGGTCTTTCTTCGTCGCAGTGAGAACATACTTGGTGTTTATTGCATAACTGAAATTTTCCACTGGTAAACATGTTTTTATGATTTTTGTGAGCAAGTTTGTCGCCTTCATTGCCAGCTGAGGAGAGTTTCCTTGACGCATATAACTTTTTTCGATCTTAATGGATGTATTCTAGGTTTTCGCCACCGTCATATTCGGCAAAACGTGATTAAAGAAATCCCAAAAGTAAGGGTAGAAACGGTGTTTTATTAAGCATAATATTTTTAGTTATTATCCCCGCCAATGGTTTTCGAATTGATCTCATCAGTTCCTCATAAAAATGCCATGTCATATTAATAAGCACCGTTGATTACGGAGTGATGACTCCCGTCACATCGTTTTGTGGATTACAGTAACTCCCAGTTGCTAGGCGTTTTTCCAGGTGCATTGGTCGTGCTTACATTCAGCCGACTCGAGTGTGAACGAACCGACTTTCGCGTTACCCCGGTGTTAAGCAATGGGAAAGGCCTCGCCGCGCCGGAGATTACGATAGTGGGCGGTGGAAAAGTGCACCGCTCCGGTCTTTTTTCCCATTGGGCGGCCAACGCGTCGGACACAAGTCTTCGAGCTGGAATAAGGAATGCCCCCGCACCAATTGACCACCTGGCGCTTCGCGGTACATCTATGCGCCTACTCGTCCCGTCGACGGTCGTGGGGATTTCAACGCCCGATGGACAAATTTTAAATGCTCTCCCGCCTAAGCCTAGCCCCTCTTCTCTCCTCTCCTGCAAATCAGCGCTACTGTAGGGAAAAACGCCCTTGCACCCTCCCACACTGCTTATGTCACCGTCTTGACGAGCCTCTCTTTTACCGTATCTCCCTTCGCTTTTAGCCGCTTGCACCTCTCTTCGTGTTCGTGTTATCTACGCGGGGTTAATCAGCGGTCTATTGTCGCAGGTCGGGTTTTGTAACTGCCCCCGTCGGAAAGACCATGCCAACCTATCATTTTTACTGTTATGGGTTAATGTTTTCCGTTCATAACCTTCCACATTCACTATCTTTGTTATGTGATTTCACATTTTTGTGAATTCGTTTATGAGGAATCGTGCTTGCTTCGAGATTTTCTTCACGTTTTTCGTTACTACTGAATCGCTTTTGCAAGTGTTAGCGCGAGACGAGAATTGTATTTCATTCGTTGTAACGCCGCAGAAGGTGTTCATGACGCTGAACGGGAAATTTATTTGAGGAACTTGAATAATTAGGATGCAAACACTGCCGTAGTCCTGGTGATCATTCAAAGTCGCCGACTATTCCGTGTAAAGGAGGTTCCGTGCACCCAAGTCTGGTTCCTGGAATGACCAATTGTTTCCGGGGGCGGTATGTCAAAAGCGAGTGTCGTCTTATGCCAGGCGTGACGCTCTTTATCGAAGTGTGAGCTCTTCGCGATAGCATGTGTGACACGTGTAGACGAATGACAGAAGATCCTTGATCGCGTGTGGCCCTTCCCTTAATCGTCTGGTAGATCCCCGCCGCCAGCGTTCCGAAGTCCATAAATATCCCTGTCTGACCGCCAACGTACTTTTCCTGCGATGATTTTGCGACCTCCCTTTTAAATTATTCCTCTTGGTTTATAGCCGATCCGTTCAGAAGGCTCCTTGAGGCAGACGCGATCCCGCTTAATCTCGCCAACCTAAAAGGTGGAGACGATAATGATTCCTCGAAATGTGTAGAAAGTTTCGCGTGTACCATTCGTGCATTATGATGTCATGAATTCCACCTGATTCGCATGAGTTTTCTGCGAAATAAAAACATGTTTTACAGGGCTAAATTTAAAATATCTGCTTTCCGTACGCTGTTGTTTTTGTCTCCCTGAACTCAGTGGACACCCACCAGACGGTGCCTTGTTGCATGTTATCCCGGGTCTCACTTGCCAACATGTGTTTTATCTCGAGGGCTTTCATTTGTAATCTCGGAGTACACGCATTAATCCATCTAGACGGTTGTCACAGAAGGTCCGGATTTTAAGCGTGAAATCAAGAGCAGGCTCAACGTTCCACGCTCTCGACGTGAAGTGAAACCAGTGTGAATCGTGTGTGCCAAGTTCATGAAAATGGGAGCGGTCGTCGCCGTCCTTTGAAGCAACTCCCGCCATGGATTGATTCAAGTTTCCAGTACCATTTTCCACGGTAGTTGCCCTTCAATGCAGGCGGAGGCTTTAAAACATATTCTTCGATGCACCCCTGAATGACGGAGAAGTGGTCACGCGAAAGGGTTTTGCGTGAGCATTTCTCCAATGACTCCTGGTTTGAGGATTTTTCCTGAGTATAAAAAGTTGTTTTTTTTTTAATTTTTCGTCATCCCTGCCCCCCATTCCCATCTCGAGAAACCGCCTCGTCGCCTGTGTTGTCAGAACCGGATGGGCAGTACGCAAGAGGAGGAAGACCTTGAACGAACAGTTTTTATTTGCCGGTGAAAGTTAAGAGGAGGGGTTGAGGAGGAGGAAGCCGGACGAAGGAAGAAGAAATACGAGGAGGGGACTCCTCCTCGCTCATAAAGAGCGGATTAAAAAAAATATATTATTTTTAACGTACGGGACGTTTTCCGGTCATGGATCGCGTCAATGGGTGAGTTGGTTCTTACCAAAAGAGTTTCTCATTTTCAGATGTTTTCTTTCAAACCGATGAGACGGCTGTTTTTGTTTTGGGGGAAGTCGTCACGCAACATGCGTATTTTTGGTGGGTCCCGAATTTCGATATTTCAGTCTTGTGTTCATGACGCCCTCTCTCGGATGGTATTTGTTTCCGCTACGGCGAGCGGCTTTCGTTTCGTTGGCCGTATATGGGGAGAGAGTGGATGTGTTGATCGTTATCTGTTTCGAATTGTTCTAACGGAAAGCAATTATTTGAAAAGTTGCTGCCTTGTGTCTACCTTCAATTTTCCCCAGAATGCCGTGGGCTCTTGCTGTTCATCCGCCCACCCCCACGGTTAAGATGGATAAATTTCGTTTCTCGTTCAAGAAAAATGTAGCAGAATAATCCATGAAATGAAGTAATGTGTGTATGTTTACTAATTTTTCATTAGGAGTAGTCGAACGTAAGATTTAGGTTTCTGTTGGGCCCAAGGAATGAGTCGTGCTACAGTTCTAAACCCTGCGTAAGCTGACACAAAATGCTGTAAAATCCTAATCACAATAAATCATTCCTTAACTTTACACATTTTTGCGTCCTACCTCTGCAATCTACACAGTCCTTTTCTTACTCATTCATTATTCTCCTCTATATCACAGCCTTGAACATTCCATTACCGCTCAATATGCATGTTCGTATCCTGTAGTGGCCCTACTGTTAAAATTTGTAAGGGCGTGTAAAAATATAGTTAAATTAATGCAAAAAGAACGTATTTTTGTATGCTAGCATAATATTCCAATCATTTGTATCTACATCTACGCAAAATTCCGTAAAGGCGCGTGGCCGGGGATGTTAATGCACAAGCCTTTACTTATATCAACATTCAACTAAACGTTAACAAGAATATAGTATTGCTTGATGTTCCGACAGTAGATATTGTTTTTGTACGGTTTTGATCTTCCTATGCTAGCGACTTTGACTACATGCAAAGACTGTCTGAGAGAATGATTGTAAAACTTCAAGATATTTCTTTAACGATGGGTTTTAGTGCTCCTAGTAGTAGTAGTTTTGTTGGGGAGGCGACCGACAGCTCAGGTCATTTGCGGCATTAGGGATGGATGGGAAAGGATGAAGGGTGGAGAGAAACCCGGCGTCGGCATTAGCCTGCTCTTAACGAAAGACGCCAAGGGGTCCGCAGCTTAACGTCCCATCCGACGGACGGCGTACTCACTCAAAGTGCCCTCCACAAAGCACCTCAAGTAGGGATCGGTATACCACTGAAAAATATCTGTCGCCGCCGGGATTCGAACCCGGGCCCTCTCGGTGGGAAGCCCGTACGTTAGCCACCGCACCATCCCGAACCTTCCTTTAGTCCTTTAGTGCTCCTTCGAGCTTGGAAAAATAAGGTGGTTTGCTACATTTCCCTGTTTCTGGTTCAACTCACCTTATCTTGCGTCACTTAAAGTCGATGCTTAAAGCAGGCTCGAGTGAAGGAATAGCTGATTGCTCGAAATTTGATTTTTTTCATCCACCTTCTCGATGTTCGTAATGGCGGGAACGTTAGTGCAATATCTAAAGAGATAGAAGTGGGCTAATAAGATGCTTGTTCGTCCTAGAAGTGGCTTGGTTCGAACCTGTCGTGGTTGCGAAGAATAGACCTTCGTCCTTTTGGGACGCAAGCATCATGGCGTAAGACACGGTCGCTAGGGTTTACGTTTTTTTTAGCCTGCGTGGACAATTAGAAGGAAATTAGTGAAAGGGAATGCATTTATAGGAAACGGAGAAACTTGAGGATAAGCATGAAGCACTCCGGAAATTCCACATTCGTGTCGGTGGTCGCCGAGCGTAACTGCAGATATGTCCTGCATAGTCTGGTGGCGTGACTTCGCTCGGAAGAAAGGTTTAAAATTGCATGCAAGTGATTTACTGCCAAGTGGGGGTCATTATGAGAAGTAGGTTGTGCTTCCAAATCGCTCTTTCTCCCGGTCGGTATTCAGTGATTATGGTTTATCCAGGCGTGGGTCATCCGTGTAAGCCGCAAAGCTCTCTTGGAGGTGTTTATTCTCCGGGCTTTTCACCAGCGAAGGACTTTTCACCACCTACCATTATTTATTCCGATGCACAATGAGGCCCGTCTTGTGCAAGTTTGGCACTTGTACTACAATTGCATGTATCTTCTACAATTTACCGGCGATACAAAGATAAGATCTCGGGTGTCATGAAAAATGTCATGAATTCTCGCGTTAGATGGCATCGAATGTAATTCCTGCCATATTACGCTACCCTTTACTGGTGTTCATCTGGAACATATGAAGCTTATTTTATTTTCGAATAGTTTGGAATGGATAATGACTCTATTTTATATCGATTGTAACAATTTGCGTAGGTGGCTGAATATGTGGCGCATGAATTACCGGAAAAAATTTGAATATTCAAGTAGTATTTGTGAAGCCTAAGCGTGACCAATGGAGGAATGCGTGGAGATCTCAATAATTGATCGTTTATCTATCCTACATCTTAACGGTACCCAGTAAGTCACCGCTAAGGCATTTAGCTGGAGTGATTGCATGCAACACCATACATATCGTTTTATTTTTTGTTTTGCAGATAAATTCACAATTTGTGGCAATGTTTGAGGTCGATAGTTGGAAGAAATGGAGGCCTGATTATTAATTAGGTTAGTTCGCCGGGGCCCTTTTGCTAAAGTTGAATAATACCCGTTGCCAGCTTATCTTTCGCATGTAAAAACTAGGTAGATTGTTCGTAGGTGAGAGGTGGGGTATGAAGAGGACTGAGGGTCATGACGTGAAATCCGCAAGCAAATTGCTAACTTGCGACACAAGAGGGAGAACAGTATGTTTGCTATCCTTTCGCAACAATTTTGCTACGCTTGCGGAGGTTTTCTTCGCTCTTAGATTAACGGTAAACTTCCAGACATTCTGCCAACAGTTTAACCATTCCCTGTACATTGTGAACTTGAAAGTTTTCCCGAGAAATTGGTTGTCCAAACGAAGTGTTCATAAATCATTAAATATGCTTTCCTCAATTTGCAATTTTACCATCATCTGATCCGTTGGCAGATTTTAATTTTAATTTATTAAAGCAATAAAATAGGCGGAAACATACTCTTCGTATATACACGGAACATGGAAGCACATTTAACGCATTATAAACCACTTACATGAATAACGTACTGAATGTTAAGAATACGTATAAGGGCTATATGGGATTTAAGCTTGGATCGCTATTATAAAGGTTTTTCACAACCGTGTTATGCATTGTGAAAATAAGGTTGGAGTGAAATTTTTTGCCGACAAATATTTGATAAATGAAGAATATATCTCATGATATTCAGTTTATATTTATATTCTGATGTTTGAAGCATCTCAATATCTGAATTTACATTTGTATTTCACTAACACAATGGATTATTATGTTGTAAAATGTAGTGTTTACGGTTAAGTAGGCATAAAGTTCGTCATCAAGTCTTACATTGGTTGGACGCTAATCTCTATGAAATTCTCCCTTCTAGAATTCTACCTTCATAATTCTACGTTAGACTAGATCCGTCCATTTGACATTAATTCTCAATTAAAACATAATTTTCAAATCTTCCAATCTTCTTCCTTGCTGGTGTCACCGATCAAGTCACTTATCCGGGTTAAGGTATATTAAATGCCTGTGTGTTTCTGCACGTCCATGCCATAATCACGTTACTAATTTCGAGGTTTTTAATTGGTATTGGCATTAGATTGTTCTCTTCGTACGAAGTTTTCTTGCCTTGTACTACATCGCTGGTAATGCTCCTTTCCAAGCCTAATTGATTGACGTGAAATGTTTAAATGTCGTATTATATTTGTATAAGGTTTTATAGAAATATTTCTAGAAAGGTTATTCCTTCTTTGGCTTACTCTTGGCTTAGCGGAACCTGCTTTTACTTTTCCGATTTGCTGAAATCTTAAAGAATTTAATTTATATTTCTCTCCATATCTTTGATCTTAATATTTGTTTCCTTCGTTCATCATTCATAACCGATATTGTCAATATAAAAAGCAATGCAT
The DNA here is from genome assembly GCA_037158775.1 of Hetaerina titia. Taxonomy (NCBI): domain Eukaryota; kingdom Metazoa; phylum Arthropoda; class Insecta; order Odonata; family Calopterygidae; genus Hetaerina; species Hetaerina titia. The sequence goes on along the minus strand of CM073774.1, from coordinate 48,317,915 downwards.
GATCCATTTCCAATTGAAATCATGTCCCTAAAATGGTAAATGGACTCTCATTTTATGCGGTAAACCATTATTTAAGTAAAATGTAAAAATGCGTCTGAGGCAATACTATGTGGAGGCTCTCCGTATTAATTTCGTGTGATTTTATGATTTTCCGCAGCATTATTTGTCCCCGACCATGTTGTCTTGGTCAGGTAACTCTCATTTTCTAGGTGCAATGTCAGGTTTTCACATACGTGCATACATTTACTCAGCACTGAGATAGTTTACGGGCCAGAAGGCACAAACTAGGACACCTCATTGAGACCTTTTTCTATACTCTCCACACCTGTACCTCTTCAGTTTACCCCAACATAATATTCTCCACGCGTCCACGAACCATCCCTTTTTGAGGCATCCTTCTTTTGCATAATGAAAAATTTACTGTTTCACTTTAGCAACGATTCTTCTCACTCTCTTAAAATCGCCGGTAGCGTAATCCTCCGAGGAGGAAGTCGAATTGAATCGATTGGTCTTTGACTGAAATTGTTCTGTGGGCATAATTCGTCCCGTTACTGGTCTCAAATTTTTTTAATTTCAATGACTGGGTAAGGGGGTGATGAACCTAGGAAGCTGATTGATATGCTTGAACATTTGCCGCCTAAAAAGTTGACTATTTTATTTCATGATGAAGTGCTGTTGACCTACTTCTGTTAGGGAGTTTTTGTGCAATGGTTATCGGGTGCGCATAGGACACACCGACAACCTTCGATGTTTTGTCATTCTTCCCATCATTGACCTTAACCGTTATGCCTTGCTTGTCCTGCATTGGGCCTTACATTTTAGTTATCGTTCAAATGAAGTCGGCATGATGTGAAGTATACATTTTCCTTATCATATTTTTCGACTCCGTTTACTTGGATCCGCAAGTATACACGTGACTACCCATGTTCACAGATCAACTAAATCATGAATTTTGAAAAAGTAGTTGCACGTGTGGTACATGCTTTTTTTATTACAAAACTCGTTTTGCAGGTGATCTTTCGTCTTTAGACTCGTCGCAATTTCTTTCTTCATTTCTTTTCCAGTTTACATTTTTTCCGTGATGATTCATTCGCGTTTTTTCGGAGTGCCCGCGACGCGGGAAGGCAATAAAACGATGCTCGGCATCTTTTCACCGCTCACCGAGTGGCGATTGATGGGAGAGGTGGGGATCCCGCGCGTCACGGCTTTTTTCCTCGAGCGATTGGCAGGTGCAGCATCCATCAGGACGCGGCGAATCGGACTCCAGGAGTCGCTCTGGTCCGCTCCGCGTCGCTTGTCCGGGTGCGCGAGGGCGAATCCACCCCTCTCATCCCCGCAATCCATTCCGCCTCGTGCTCACCGAATCCCGTTCCGAAAGAATCGGACGATTCCGAAGCCATAAACGTCGAGAGAAAATCACCTCACCTCCTCGACGAACGCTCCGGAGTGTGTTTATAATTTCTTGGGAATTATCTAGCTACTCATTCAAGGTGTTCTACCTTATAGTTGTAGATTTTTATCGATCGCCAAACTATCATCTAGGTATCACGAGAAAATCTTATTGTTTGCCCTTCTTTATTTCTTCTACTGCCTGCCGTCATGGTGAAAGCATTAATTTCTCCCTTCCTCCGCCCCGCTTGACCAACGGTCTCCCCATTCTATTTTGGTCTTCGACATTCACCACATTTCACTGTTTCTTCCGTCCATTTTATCTGCCATATTCTGTTTTCCTCCAGTTACTTCCAATCTTCGCCCACCATTTTCAGAACTTAAAACCGTTTGTCTTCCTCCCAGTCAAAGTTATTCTCTCCATTCTTCGCGGCACCCAAATCTCAATATCCTCATCCTATTACCTCAAAGATTTAGTCTAACACCGCTACGCTTCGTATTAATCTCTTGAACAATCGTTTATTTACATCTTTACTTAGTGTTCCTGCCATCACATCGGTTCTTTTTGTAAATGCCTCTTTCGCCAAAGAAGTTTTTCTCTTAGTTCCTCTCGACTATTACCATTTTCATCCAAAATACTGTACAAACATATTAAATCCACAAACTCCTCCACCTGCTCTAGTTCACTTAATCAACATTGAAGCGTTTTTCTTAGGTTTTCTACTTCTCCAGAATCTCGTCAAATTTGTTTTCTTGTGGTTAAGCTTCATCCCATAATTCTCGTTTTTCCTATAAAGCAATCAACAGTAACTGCAATACCTAGGCCTTCTGACTCACTATTACTTGTTCATTTGGAAACATAACTGACTTAAACATCTCGGAATCTTTTTATATTACCATATTTTTTTGCTCGGAAATTTCTCAGAGGGAGCCCTATGATTATTTTTTTGCGAAACCGTTACCCTTCTTGCGGAAGAATGCGTGCAAGGAAAAAACTAGAATGCGTGTAATTTATTAATATTATACTCGGCGGTATTTGAAGTCACGTAGAGAAAAAAGTTTGCGAAAATGTTTTTGCGCCATTTTCGTACATGCATATTTATTTTCGTAAGAAATTGCTTTGGTTTCCGAGCTCCTCGCAAAGTTAAATCATTTGTGTTGCCGTGGCTAGCTCGTAAGTCTAACGTCGTGAATTTGCCTTTCTGCCCCAACATTCGTGTGGTTGTATTCCACGTCCGGATGTCATGGATGTTAAAAGTTAACGGCTTGTATGTTATGGAGCTTAAGAATCCTTAAAAGTTGTCTAAGCGCCCCTTAAAGAATGTCAAGGTTTTTATTATTTCTTTTTATTTTGATGCCCCGTTTGAGGCTTTGAAATAGTCTCGCTGCTCTAATTGTTATCAGCGGTCCACCGATTTTAGGAAATTTATGGTGTCCTGAAAAATGCTCTACCAATCATCGTGGTTTTCTTAGCAATACTTTTAACTACCGTACACTGTGACGCTTTTCATCGCACTTTTTCACCTTACCTCATGCCGTCCATTATGTTTCCTTATTTACTCCCAACGATTCCTTAGAGAAAATCTCTCGGTTTATTTCGGAAAGTAATTAGCTCGCTGATAACTTAGCGTTCTTCTGCCGTGACTTTACTTGTCAGCCAATGGTTTTAAGAATTTGATTTCGGTTTGATGAATTTAGACGAATAAGTATCTACAACGTATGTTTCGACGCCAATGCCCTCCTTAAATATCATTGTGATGCATCTTGCGAGCTATGACTTTGACTAGTTTTTTAACGAATAACATGTACATAATATCCGTTCAGGTTTTCCCCGACGCCGCTACTTAACCTCATTTTCAATGAACTAGAGTCAATCGGTTGGCCATTGTCATCATGTTGTTCACCGTATAAGGTCGGTTGACTTGATCCTGTGCCGTATCCTTCGTTTTGAAACATTGACTCGGCTCTGTCGGTATAATTTTGCGGCGTCGAAATTCTCTTCTCCGTTAATTTGGAATTTATACGTTTTTAATAGTAAGAAAAACTCAATTTCCCTTTTATTGAATTTGTATTGTTCCACTTCCCAGCTAATAGAAAAATGTTCCCTCCCTTCCGTGTGTCTGTATTTATTTTGTCCTGAGGCCCGATTGGGTGGTGATAATTGCGGACAAAATCGTTTAAAATGTAAGCAAGGTAAATTTAAATTTTATTGTTTTCACCATCGTACTTATCTTCGTACATTTCAATAACCTTGCTCGTATTCCTGTGGATGTTCAGGGACTAAATAAAAAAAAACTATTCCGTCATCATTAAGTCTATTTTGTGCGTTAGGAGGCGTGTCTAAAACGGTTCACGAGATAAAGGTTTGAAGCCGGAAGTAGGCAAGAGACTAATAATAGGTACATCATCATTCACTCAAGTATTTTTTGGTGGGAAAATGCTTCAATGCGTCCATCTGGGTGCAGAAGCAGACGACTAAGATCGATAAAAATATCACTGCATTTAACGTTACTCCTCTCATCTTTTCGACCTATTCGCCCCCCCTCCCCTGGTGTGACTCTGGTCCTTCTTAATGCCCTTAGTAGCTAAGGAAACTTATGGCGCGTTGGGTATTTCCGGATCATATGAATCAATTCAGAGAATTGGATCAGCCGCAGCTCGAACAGATGGCCGTCATAATTACCTCTCTTCCTTTTGCATAGATATCGTATTGACGTCGAACATTCTACGTACACCCTAATCTCCGTTTCCTCTCGGGAGTTTTCAAAGCATTGAAATGCTCGCAATTTTGTATGTAGTACAACACATGCGTGGTAAATGGAAACATTCACTAGTGCGTTAATGGTGAGCTAAAAGAATTAATAGAAGGGTAGTTGCCTCTCCAATTTTCTGCTCTATTTGCCATGAATCAATTCAATTTATATTCCCTAATGTGAGACAATGTGCCTAAAAAGAAATGAAACCTATTGGGGTGACATTTTTACGCCGAATATCTGCATAGTAATGCATTAACTTCAACTAGTTCCACATTTTTTACCTTGGAATCGTCGCTGAACATTACTTTATTATTATTGTGTTATTTTATCATCCAGTTTTCTTCTACGTGAGCAATTCCGACACAATGGAAGACAATTACTTTGAAATTATTACTTTTTAAGGCCGAGTATATGTGATTTTGCCAAATTATACACGAAATTCGTGAACACATTAGTGTCGAAGGCAAGCATTAAATAAAAGGACATTTTGCTCATTTTTTTTGATACCCGAAATGTTTGCTGAACAGCAGCAGAGAACTGCGATTGCACTCGGTAATCATTCTCCTTTCATCTCGCTGAGTCTGAGGCGCCCGGTGATTAACGTTAGTGGCATGAATTCATAATTACAATGCGATATGACATGAAATAATTTGAGAGAGGCGTTGCGCAGTGGGTAGCTTCACTGCACCGACTTTGTCCCGACATACACGTACATACAAGTGTGCGATGATATCAGTTTCAAGCGTAAGCGGTAATGAATAATAAACTTATTCGTATTTCGTATGTAATGATTCATTTTTCATGTTTTGGTTTTTTTCCTGGTGTCTCGTGACACTTAAGCGATACTAAAAATGCAGTGCCGTCTGCGAAGCATGCGCCGATGAATTTCTCATCCAAAATTGCACCAATCAGGTTTGCACGCAAACATTTTCCGCAGCCGTGCGGACATGAAATTGCCCCCCATCCAATTTGAGTGGGTCGCAACTGGAAAAATATCCTTTCAAACCTTGCAGTCCCTTCTATTAGCCTCTCTGATGTGCCACACGTCGAATTAGGAAGCCATCGTTACTACCACGAAGCCATACGAAGCGGCGGGCGGTAGGTAAGCTGCGGGACATAAGAATCTTGGAAATATCACTCGGGAGTGGAACTTGCGCTTGGACTTCGGAAAAATAAGTATTACTCTCTCCACGCTATTGCAAATCTGATATATCCGCATCTACCTCCATATTTAGTTCACTAACGCAATTACTCGGCGACGGAGTGCAGGATCCTATTAGGGGATTCGAGCGAATTTTTTTTTTCACTCCCATCTCTGTACACGTCTTGTTTTCATGCGTGAAATTGCAGGGAGCGGTGAATCATCCCTCGCCGAACCAGACACGTGTGGGAAAACACCAGTGTAGACTCGCGTAGTGGTCGGGAAAGGGGAGGGCAGGGGGTGAGGAAGGGATGATGGAGCCACTATAGCATTTCCGTCCTCCATTCAACCGCAAGGTAGCGCAAGGTGATCGTTCCGTTGTTATTTTTTTCCATTCGTCCACACCCTTCGGCCAAGGAGAGGAGGAATTCCTACTGTTCCAACGCCCGAGTCGTTTGTCCCCTTCCCTACTCCTCAGTGCCATGCTCTGTTTGACAACTGAAGTGTGTTTGTTGGCCCATTCGTCGGGCACCTGTGCCATTTTTTTGCGTCTCCACGAGTACCGTTCTTGCGTGAATTCGCAAATATCTGTGGTTCGGGGACCATCGGGACTCTTTTGTTACCCGCGTGTGGCCGTGACGCCACGGTATCCATGTTGAGATCGATTGTCACCGCGATGGTACGCTGCATCGAAACCAGGGGCGATATAAAGTGATTTCTTTTCACTGAGAAGAGATTTCACAAGGTAAACTATAGCACGATCATTAACGTCGAGTTTTGAAATCCAGCATGCTTGAGACGATATCGACTGGATCTGGTCACGAATCCATTTAAAAGCGTACGAGAATGATGTTGTCAAGCTTCATGCGTGGGCCGTTAAATCTGGTCGTTCAAGATTTTAAGCCGGTAACGCACAGAATATTTTCAGCATCAGGTCATTTGGGGCAACGGATGTAGAGTTGGAAATGGAATGTACAGTTTGTGTACACCAAGCCCTTGCTCATGCACTTCATGCTATATGGTCTTTAGTTATTGCTTTATAGCATATATAACATTTTTATCAGTATGTTGTCCTTTGCAAATGTCTAGAAGAGCTCTGAATGAAGACAGGACAGGCCAGTATTCATTTCCGAGTATTTTTAATCGTATGCGGAAAATTGAAACTTGTATCTATAATAAACTTTTATCTGAGGCTAACAAAAGAAAAAAATTGATATTCTTACAGAGCGCACTGAATTGGATGCATTCTTAGTTGTATGGCCTGAAGTAATTTTGACAAGCGTTGTACGTTGTGAGGGTTGTTGCAGGACAATACAAGTTTGTACAATTTGTTCGAATATGGCATTTGATTGTTGATTTTAAGAGCGTCACAATTCTCACAATTAATCACTAGCACAACAATCCTCATTGTTACTTGATCAAAGCTAGCATGGCTATTTTATTTTAAGAAAATTCACGTAACTATTACGAATTTTGAGCAAACGAATTTGTAATTATTCTTCGCAGTTAATTAATTTGACTCTGGGTCCTTTACTTAATCACATTAAGGGATCATTAGACGGCGGGTGATTTAAAGAAAAGGAGACTTACCTAGATCGCTTTGAGTACAATTAGATATCCACTATATACGTTTCTTAATAAGCAAACCCTTGGACGTCTGCCATCTATTTAGTACCCGTATGTATTTTTTACTGTTCGTTTGCCTGTGCTTATCGTGAAGTGAACTTCATATAGCACAGATTTGTTCACTGTCTTTTGTATCGGAAACATCTTAAAGTCGTCGTGCCTTTTGCCAGCGTCTCATTGTCGTGGTGACTCTGTGGGGATCAGTACGTATTTGGATGATTCAGGATAACCCTCTCACTTTCGGTAAATATTATTTTTTGGATCTTTCACGAGGTTCACTTGTGTACCATAAAGACCTGGAAGCTAAGGGGTAAACTCACGGGCGCGCGGAACGCCCCTTTCAGGAGAGGATAGACTACCGTCCGACTCCCATGTGATCCTTCCTTGAGCACGTTTTTGTTATCATTTTTCTTTTATCGCCCAAAACTTCTTGGTTTTCATTTTTTGTGGGTATCCCGCGGGGGCATTAATACCCGCACGAGGGCCCCGTCACTTGCCGCCTTATCGGGATGCTCGCCTTTTGGGATACTTCTCGCGACGTTGAGGGCGACCGAGGGACTGCGTCACTGTACCAGGTTGGCGGAGGGACTGAGTAGGAGGGGGAGGGGTTGTGAGTGGGTGTGTTGGGGTGGAAGTCAGTTGATTCCAAAATGAAGGTTAAAATAAAAATCGTTATTAAATAGGAAATTAAAATTGCGGTAATTCGTGAGACTGACTTCCTTCCAGTGGATGTCATTACCTTTGATATCAATCGATTGAGGACGTTAAGAGCGTTTTAAACTTTTAACAAACTTTGTTATTAATTTTGTGGCAATGGCATTACGCTCGCAGATATTCATTTAAATTAGAATTCTCATGTCGTTGAAAATAGTTTGTTGGTGTGATGTGCATCTTCTGGGCATTGAAATTTTAAGGTGGTGCTATGCATTGTACGAGCGTAGAGTGACAGGAAAAAAACGTATATTTTTTCAAAAAGTGCCCCATCAAAGTATTATAACATGATATAAAAATTCTAAATGTCTATGAAAGATGCACAAATTTCAGAATGTAAAAATCATTCACCTTGACCGCGAATGGTTTTACTCTTTGAAATTATTGCATTGTAATTTACATTTAGCAGATGACTCCGTTAAAAATTACTGTCGTGGATTTCTTGAAATATGCCTATTCAAGAATTTTAATTCAACACTTTATAATTTTTCGTCATTTAAGCATAATTCTTTTGTTCATTATCGAGGCGTGATATCTCCAGGTTCGCGTATCTGTATATTTTACATGGATATTAAGTCTCATGGTTACCATCTGCGTTGCGTAAATTATTCATGAAAGGTGACTGTGATCGATTGGGAATCAAAGCGTAAGTATGGTCAAGGTCTTCGAGGTCATAGGTGATCTTGGTCCCCGAAAGTCGTAAAAGAGAAAGGATTTTAGGGAGTCATGGCGCCTTCAATACAGAGTATAGTATAGGTTATACTGCTTAATCAGCAGGACGTGGTCAAGAAAAACAATGAATAACCATTTTTGTGTATCAACTTGAGGGCCACTCTTTAGCCGAATGTGTCCTTGGATCTGTGATGCACCCTTCCGTCCCCCAAGCACGCAGCAACACGACGCAAAATCGTCCCTGGGATCTTCACCCCGGTCGTCTGTGGGGGAGGTATCCTCACATTACATGTATTTGCCCTCGCCCCTTCGGGCTAGATGTCTTTGCCCATGCCCCTTCGGTTCATTTCTTTTTGTCTGCTCAACTTTCAAGGCCCTTACTTCCCCAAATCCAACACCCCCTTCATGAACACGGTCTGCGCTCGTTCAGCGAGTCTTGTCGGCGAATGATAAAGAAACCATTCATTTTCCCAGCTTCTAAAGAACCCTGCCATGGGTTTGGTATCCGTCCTTCGGTTATTGCAGGGCGTTGAAGGCAAATTAATTGCGGTAGCATTTGGAAAAATCACGAAAGGAGAGAACTGTATAAATTTTTAAAAGACCTATGCGTTTGGCTGTGGAAGATCGTTTATGAAAACATGTGACATGTAGTGAACTGTTACCATGTACTTTTACACAACTTTGATTTTTATCATCTGACGTTTCTGTTGTCATGTGGATTTATGGTGAAATAGCTTATATCTGAGCAAAAAAAAATAGTGGAAGATAACTAATTAATTTTCCCGTATGGGCACTGTGACCCTCCCCATCACAATGGAAGCAATTCAATTTTTGAATCATTCTCGCTGATATTTTATTGGAATAAAAGTTAATTAATCAAGATATAGATATTACTTTCATATACGAGAAAGTTATTCTACAGGTTACGGCATTAATAAAACTTCTGCCTCTGTACTCCCAGGGTTTAGATTCGATTTCCAAAACGACAACACCTCAAGCTCATTAAGCATTTTGTTTGGGGTTTAGCGATGAGGTTTCTTTTTAAAGTACATATTTGCTTTTACTTCATTCATTAAGAATTTCTCTCCTCCCTTTCTTCGTCTCTGATGCCCTATGCTTTCCTATGACGCTCAGGAAAAATACGAGAAAAAGATTTTGTTAGGAAGTTTAGGAAATATAAATTAGGAATGGATAGACTGCCACGATTACCAATATGATAGAATAAACGATTGATAATTAAGTTCTCGATGAACTCATCATTAAGGGTGGTTATCAATCTGAGGATTGGTTGGCAGCAACTTTCCAATTATCCTGTTGCTGCAAATCTCTTCATTCCCTCATCCCGTTGCGAGGATGCCTTCCATCACCTGTCTGTCTTAAATAAATCTTCCGTATAATTCCTTCCCTATTTATGTTTTTCACGTACGACCTTTTGTTAACTCTCTCCCTCAGGATATCTTCCATAGGCTACTTCGCCCTTCTCCCACTATTCAAGGTACGTATTCATTATTATTCTGTGTCAGTATATTTTATTTTCATCGTCTTTCTCAGTCAATAAGCATATCTCCTTGGTGGATTAAAATTATATTAGTAGGGCAGCTGAGTTCATTTGTTCCATTAAGGATAGGTGACTAATTTGGTAGGGTATTCAGGGAATGGGGGAAAAGTTGAGAGAGCCCCAGTATCGGCGTGTACTCTTACCGAAAACGCCGAGGGGTCACACATTTTAACTTCCTATTCGACGGACGACCTACCCCAAGTTGAAGCGTTCGCAACATGGCACCCAAGAAGAAATAAGGATATCTCTGGAAAGTGCGCCAAAGCCAGGATTCGAACCCTGGTCCCCGGGGTGGGAGACCAGTGCACTGTCCACCTAAATACCCCCTATACATTTGATTGTGATGAACGCATCGGTAGTAAAAAACATTTTCGTGCTCTCCAAAGTGTTTTTTTTAACTCGAGGTAACCGAATTGGGTGCCGTGGCTGATAGTCGGGCTACTTAAATGAATTTTTTTTGCTTTTGATGAGTGACGGGGGAGATTCTCGGTTGAGAACGGTCTCAGCAGCCCGTGAAACAAGGAGAGCCGTCGCCGCTCTCGGAGCGCCCTCCGCCCGCCCGCCTGTCACCCACCGTCATGGGGAGCACCCCTTCCGGCTCCCTCCTCTCTCTGGTCTTCCCTCGTCTGCCCTTCCTGCCTGCCATACCAGTCGACTCCCATTTACCCTCATTCCTAAGTCTTCCCCGGCACCCACCTCCCCCTTGCGCCTGTCACCCCGAGGCAACACGTCACCTGCTCCCCCCAGCACCCCTCCCCCCCACAAGTTCGCCGAAAGGTGGTGCTCAGACACGGACGGAACAATTGCGTGCAGTGGGCACCAAACCCCCTGCCATACACTCCCACTCCTCCTTCCCCTTCCCATCTGTGGAGTTTTAAAAATCCAGTGTTCCTGTTTGGGTTCAAATATCTGGAGAGAGACCTCAATGTAGTACTTAAAGTTCTCATAGGTTTTTTCATGCGAAGACTCGTCCGCCTTGTGTCAAGTTTGGTCGTCCTCGCGTTATTTCTCGCCGTGGTCCATCCTTGTTCATCTCTCGTTCAACCTTATTTCGGGATTCGATTCACCCCATGCCACCAGCCCCTGGATTTCGGGATATTATGTATATTTAGGTACTCAAGATGTTATTTTCGTGATACGGAGACGTTTATGGTATAACCAGACTTTATCCCCAGCAAACACAAACGCGATACCCTTCGACTTAAAAGTGGACTACGTTAGTGTCTTTGAGATGGACATTCCTAGATAAATTACACAGTGTTGGGGAATGTCTTTCGGTCTCCTTTTCACTCGAATTCGTGCTCTTAAGAACAATATTGCACTGTAGGTAGTTTACCTTCAACCATAGATTTCTTAAGGTCTTCAATAGTCTCCACCCCATCCCTCTATTGAAACTTCCACTTCATCAAACGCCACGTTTATGTATCACAAAGATAATTTACTTGTTTAGAATTTGAGATATAGTTTTTGGAATTTGATAAATTGCTGCCAAGCATATATAAAATACAATTCAATTTTTCTTTCAGGCTGGTGGAGTAAAACTTATTATCATAGGACATTATTGCTATTCAGCGCCATTTTTTTACCAGTTACACCTCTAGGAATTAATAGTATTGTTTGTTAAACTATTGTTTAAGGAAGTTTTGAGATGGAAATAAAGTTAGCACTTCCGAATTTCTTAGCCTTGCATTCCTAGACAACCTGACATCTGACACTACAATTTACCCTTCTTCAATTCCGCCTACTTATCTCATCTCTTTTTCCCGTCCTACGTGCTTTCCATTTCCTCCCCCTATGTTGATTTGCGTCAAAAATTAGCTAATTTTGTAGCGTTATTTTTACCTCTATTTTTGGATGCAAAGCCAAAACATTTTCGCTAAAGCTGCCACTATCTCCCACTCTGGGCAACGTAGGAATTCCCATTGGCTGATTAAAATTCTAATTGACGTAGAAAGTATATGCAATCAGCAAAAGCTGACGTCCCGATTCTATAAGAGCAAGATCGCTAAAATTTCGACGCGTATGCATTGAAATGTAGATTAATTTGTTAGTTAGGTCATTCCAAGACTCTTCCAGCTTTACTAACAACATCATTTTAGTGCGTTCTCTTGTTGATAGGATGGGTTTTTGCATAGAGCTGGGAAAAGGAGGCGAAACGTAATGAGCTGTGTGTGATATTTCCCAGATCTGCAGGAGTTGACGTGCTTGTTTTCCGCGATTGTCTTATCGCCTATCATATTTGTCGAAACAATGTGGAACATCTGTATCGTGCGTGGCCATTGGCGCTGTGGAGGATTCGGCACAATATATTCATAACAATTCGTCTCTTCTGGAATCGAATGTGGTAATAAAGAGGCAGTTGTGGAGTTTGACCTCTGCCATTAGGATGTCTCTCTTTACTTGACGGCATTTCGATGTATCTCGCGACCGTGAATTGTTTCCATTCTCTCCATTCATCCTTCGCCTAGCAGGAAATGAAAGAGTAAGTCTAGCGGAAGTTTAGGATTCGCATCTCACCTCCCCCTTCCTATTCATTTGACGCAGGCATAAGGCGTAATTTTGATGTCTAGCTCGTCGACGAACTTCCGATTAGTTTTGTTAGAACTAGGAGAATGATGAAATCGTGTTGCCACACTTAAGTGAGACTTGAAGCTCGAGTCATTTGTAGAACGGGAGTACTAGTGGCGAGTCGATAAAACATTGGATTTCCTGAAACTTTTTTTGATTTAACTTTTGATAGTAAAGAATATTTTCGTAAAGAACTGAACTTTTCAAATTATAACGGCTTCTTGCTAATGCAGTCCTGGAAGGCAATTAAAATTGTACTATATTACTATTCATGACACTTGTAACTCTGTTGAATTTTTGCATCGTAAATTATGCGAACATAAAATGTGCGATCACTTTTCATTAAATATCCCTCGCAAAAAAATTAACCCAATATGCAGTATAAAATTCGATGTCTTTCATTTATGCTCAATCGTCATTAAGCATAAATGCTCTATTCAATCGCCCGGCGATGGCTGAATTTCGAGCATCGCACAGTTTCACTTTTGAGATCACATCATGCTTCATCATTGCGTCGCCTAAGATGGAATATATACTCTCATGCTGTAACATTCTTGGACGATTAATATGCTTGAGGGATTATCAAGAGTGGCACTGCCCTTTGCCCAGGTGCCTTATCTGAACGGGAATTTTACCCAAGATACGATTTAAGATGCCGCAGCATTTCATTACGTTCACTACGCAGCGCAACTTCACTGAAGAAATTGTAATGCACGTTTGGATGCTTGTAGATTTGTAATCTTTGCTCTATTTACAATCTTATTATTATTATTTCATTCGGAGTGTATGTTTGTTGAACCGGAAAGAATTTCTTTGCAAAATTTAGTCAGGATTCTATATTCATTTGAGAAATAGTTACATTGTGAAATCATTATCGGTTAGCTACCCTGATGAGGCACTACGTTTCACAGGCCAAAATGTCTCTCGTAACTCTTCAAGTTTTTTCTAAGCCTCCTGTCATTCGGTCTTTTTCGATGAAATGGTATTATGTTATATTTTATGTGTTAGATGTCTAAGTAGTCGTCCCTGTGCTTTCTGGCCTATGGAAGAGAAGAGTTTTGAGGCCGTCAATCAAGGTTCCAGTGTGTTTTTTTTTGTGAGCATACGGAATCGAGGTGACGAATAGGACACTTAAAAGGCTGTTATTAGGAAACGCTCGTCATTTTGAAGGTCAATTGTAGGTGCTCGTTTATTCATGCAAGCAGTAAAAATCTGCTAAATCAAGGGATTTTTTAAATGTTCGCACTTTATTTATATGCACATAACGTTCGATTCGAGGGTTCTCCACTCCCTTGTAGTTGATTTGAAATCCGCGTTGCGTAAATTGTGGCCACTTGGATGTTGGCAATAGAACAGACGGTTTAGGTTAAAAAAAAATTACCGTAAAAGTGCGTAGAATATCTTCGTTATATTTATTTACTCAAGTTTTGTCCAGGATGCTTTTTTTTCGTTAGGAGAGATATGTATTAAAAAGTTGCTGTCACAACGAGAACGTCAGAGTCGATGTACTTGGCAAAGGTTCAAAGTCGGTATGATAAAAGTGAGATTTTCAGTTTGATAGTTATCAACAATATAATTGGAACTGAGGAAATAAACACTCATTGAATTAATCGTTATACGAAGGCCGAGACATTTTCGTGCAATTAAGAAAATAACAAAGGAAAGAAAACCAATGCCATTTAAAGCGTTTAACTTCAGCAGTGCCAGAAAGCACTCTAGCGAGAACGTGATCTACTGATAAGCCGCCATGTGCTACCCACTGGATTAACCTATCAGCGTCTGCATTAGCCTGCACTTAATGACCAATGGCGCAAAGAGGTTCACTTTTTCACGTCCTATCCAAGGGAAGGGCTCCATCCACTTGAAGTGCTCTCCACGTGGGGATCGGGATATCAGAGAAAAAATGCCGTCAAAATGCGAACTTGGGTCCTCGGTGGCGGGGCGGGGGGGAGTCATTGCTCTGTAGCTACCGCACCGACCCGATCCGCGGAGGTGGCAGCGGGGGTGTTTGGGGATTTGGGGACGGGTTCCCCCTCACGAGACGAGATCTTCCTTGATTTTTCCGCTCCTTTGGTTAAAGCTCCGAGCGGTGCTTTGCGGCGTGAACCGAAACGCTCAAGGTGATTTGACCATCTTGAGGAGCCGTTCATCTGTGAAACATAAAAAGTCTCGGCTCAGTGACGATGACTGGAGTGCGGCCGATTTGCCCTTAGTTGACTGGTGATCGCATCCAACCTTTCCCTCATGGCCACGTTTCCTGCCACTCAGTAAATTTGTGTTCCGCTCGCCTTAATGCATTTTACGTGTCCTCCGAATTGGAGATGCACGGCGTGCCTCCATAATTATGTGGAAGAATCCTGAGCAAGTAACTGAACCCATCGGAATGTAATTGCTTACCAATTATGTTGAAGGAGGGCTATGGTTTCTTGTGTAACTACCTCTCTATTTATGAAAGCGTCTTTCCTTAAAGGAAGCATGTATATTGGTCCTCCAAATGTTGCGTTTTAAACTATTTTCTCCGTTTGATGAATTATTACCGTACTATACAAAGGATTGGTTGATTCGTCTTAATGAGTAAACTCACGCACTCACTCTGAATGTTTTAAATCCGCCGGGTCAAGAGTAGTCGAATCTGTTGAAATTGAGGTGCATTATTTAAAAATACGTCTGAGTGACCGGGAGGAGGAGCAAGGAACACGTTCGAAGCTAGAGAGGGGGAGAGTAAAGGTGGAATGGGGAGAATAATGAAGGTAGAAAGAAAAGAGAAGAGAAATATAATGATATTTGATGAAAATTACAATGGCGCGTGGCATATACAAGAGGTTTTACGTTGTGCTCTATGCTCACAACAATTTAGCGCAAGCGAATGATTGTACTGGTCTTAAGGTTGTGTAAATTAGGTAAATCTCCACCATCTTCCCATTATAAGGCAAGTTCATTATAGGTGTGCGCAAGGTTCCCTCTTTAAATGACAGCTATATACGCCTATGATGCAGGTGCGATTTACATTGGAAATGCCGCTTACTCTCATATTCCAGTTGGCACGTTTCAAAGCATCGGTTAACTTTCTCATCTCTTGAAAGGGCCGAATATGAAAGTGCCATTAGACAATTATATTATTAAAAACGAAGAAACTGACGTGAATATTTCTCTGAACTAATTTAAATGTCTCTATTTGTACTAGGAAATTTCAGTCTTTATTGCCTTATGTTTAGTGCCTAAAGATTTTACTCAGGAAGTAAGGATTCAGGATACAGTCACTACTATTGTGTGCCTTAAACATTGAGCATTAATGAAATAACCAAGTGTAGGCCAATGGCCCCCGTGATATGGAAACATAAATCTTAACGCCGAATTATTAATTTTCTCACCGGGAAATTCGTGCTTGAGGCTCATGAGGCTTGAGGCCAGAATTCCCCACGATTAGTATCGCCCGTCAGAATAAAACAAAGGAAAAACCTTTCATGACACCTAACTTAGCTCTGTGATGGATTATGGTTCGTTAAATACTTGGACACTTTACGAGTCTTACTCGAGCCTATGGATGAAATGGCGGCGAGCATTATTCCGACCTCGACGTTGGGGGTAGTCATGTCCTTTTGAGGTTCATGCTTCACTTCTTTAGTGCTCTTCTTGCTCTCCGGCCTCGGGTATGTTGTCATGAATGCGGTAGAGCTCTCGTTCTCAAATGAATCGAAGATGTGGAACAAACAAAAGTGTCTTTCCTCCAGTACGATATTCGTGTTAGTTTGAAAAATCACGAAGGGATCTCTCCCCTTCGAAAGATTCCTCTGAAGTTCACGCGGATTGGTGCAAATTATTATGCGACCGGAAATAGTTTCGCCTAATATTAATTTATTCCAAAATTTTAACCTAACCTGGTCTTTAGGGAATCCAAAAAGGAATGAATCGTTTCATTGATCAAAATTATCAACAGTGTGTATGAAACAGAATATAAAAATAACTATTTTATATTACATTGCGTGATAGTGTGGTTTGTAGAGCGATGGGACTTACTGGGTTAGGCCATTGGGATCGGCTTCAACCAAACTATCTTTTGGGTATCCGATTTTCCTAGGAAACCAAATGCGGTGTAGGGAAGCAATTAGTACCCTATTCTGTATGTGTGCACATCGAACAGAGCCTACTGTTAGTTGAACTCTACCCACACCTATCAAACCAACCTTCGGGTTGATTACTGTGGTGATTTCTATTAAAGCTTCCGGTAAAATCTAGCGAATCAAGTTCCTGAGAGATACCCCAAATTGACGGGGAATAAATGCTCTATAAGTTATCAAAAGTAACCTACCGCTCCTGAGAGTCATTAATCTTTGTCACTGATGTCGAAAGTCATTGTCGAGCACTTAGAGACACAGCCTAAATTTCTTCCTTAAAGTACTCTTCTTCATCATCTGGCATATCTACAATTTTCACCCATTTATTCTGTCCTTAAAGTCCATTTTCTTCCCTCGTCCCCAAATAACGCGCATAAATACCCGTCAACCCGTAAATCACTTATTTAAAGTTTAATTGCAATTTAAACCACCTTCTGAACGAACAGGTAATCGAGTCGACTTTTTTGAACTTTCAACTACATCCGAAGGTACAACAATAGCGTGGTATCTTCCCTTTCAAGCCCCACACTATACCGCAGTCACGTGAACGGAAGCGGTCCGTCTCTCTGCCATCTCCTTACTCTTAAGCTAGACCCCTTTTTTTCCACCCCCGCGGCGCCGTGGTAAGGGAGAGGGGGTGGGAGTGGTTGGGGGGTGTGGGGAGAGAGAGGTGGAGGGAAGCGTGGGAACAGGTGTCAGGGTGGAACGCTGCAGCCGCGGGTGTGGGATTCGAAATCGTTAATGGGAGGACAATGGGTGTATTATTCTCCTCTCACCTCGTTTTTTTTCTTCATCGCCCGCGTTGTTATTGAGAGATGTGGATCTCTGGGCGTTGCGTTTGTTTAATTGGACTTCTGTAGGGAGATCGAGCTACACGTCCGTGCTCACTTATCTGCAGTCTCTCGTGGAAAAGTGTCCTTCCCTCTCTGTTCCTCACGTTGTGCGCCGTTCGGTGGAATCTTCGTGTGTGGATGTTCCCCCGCTCGTTTTTGGGCACTTGATTGCTCATTTAATGGAGCCAGCCAATTGGTAGATGCCGAGAAGCAGCTCATTCTATCATCAGAGCTTCATCATCAGTCAGTCACAGCACTATTCATATAGCTATGCTGTTAATTACACTATTCTTTGGTCAATTGCTGCCCAACTCTTGTCGTTGCATTATATTCAGTCTTGCTACCTTTTCGTAATTTCACATTTTGTCAAACACAACCTTAGTGGGGAAGGCCGATGGGTGCGGATCGCAAGCGGGAAAAAATTTCCTTTAGCGAGACTTGAATCATGGACCTTCGATTTGCTGGGACGATGCTCTACCTATTATATGCATATATATATAAAAAAAAACTTGGACAGCAACAAACAATGTAGAACACATTAAAAGAACACTCACACGTTATTTCTTAATAATTTCGACGGAATTTAGCAACGTCTTGTTCAGAAGAAACAGTAGTACTCATATATTATCCCCCTCCCAACATGACGCTGCTAAATTCCGTCGAAATTATTAAGAAATAACGTGTGAGTGTTCTTTTTATGTGTTCTATATTGTTTTTTGTTGTCCAAAAGAAATGTGGGTGTGGAGAAGAATGGAGAAGTTGAAATGGACCGAAAGGAAAACAAATGAAGTACTAAAGATGGTGGGTGAGGAGAGGGGTTTGTTGAGAGAAATCCTATGGAGGCAGGAAAAATGGATGAAAGGCGTATTGAGCGGTAGTGGAATGTTGAAGAGGGTAATAAAGGGGAGAATGTTGGGCAAGCGAGGTAAGGGCAGGAACAGGATAGGGATGTTGGACGGGATGAAGGGAGGAAAGAAGTACACCGAGATGAAGAGGGACCTGATATATAGTAGATTAGTTTGCTAGGTGGGGAGTCACAAAATGTTTATTTGATAGTTGTGTCCATCCAAAAACCTACCTTAAACGGTAGATTACCTAATAATATATATATATATATATATATATATATATATATATATATATATATATATATGTATGTATATGTGTGTGTGTGTATATATCATTATATATTATAATCTGCGATAAAATAATGCTGATATTATGGCCTATTTTACGGGGCTCTTTTCCTCCGGTATAACTGGGCGCAGTTATCTCGAACCATACTATATGTGATGGTATCAGGGACAAATTAGTTGCGAATTGAGATTATTTCCAAGATTTACTTGGACATCCCGTCATGAGAATCGTTCGTCTTATTACGAGGAGCTTTGGTAACCACCCGTTTTTGCCCGAGTCAATTAATGATATTAATTTTATTAATTATTTCTCATTGTCGATAATTAATTAGTTCATACGCATGCGATGACAATTAGAAACGAGCTCGAAAGTATTTGTGAGCGCCCCAGAGCGCCAAAATTTCACTTTTACCTGCATATATATCCCGCTTGGTCTTCAGGGATTTTTCGCTCTTTAAGTTTTTGGTTTATTCGCCCTCGTTTTTGTTGAGTTAATTATTGCCCAGTATCCCGTCCTACCGTATTCCCCGTTGATTTTTCCCCGGTGATATATTTTAATTTGTGGGTTTAGAATGGCTTTCTGCGTTGGTTGTGCTTGTTCGCCTAATTGAAATGCAAGAAGACGAGATTGAGTCCGGAGATACACTCGGTAATAAGGAAGTGACATGTAGAACTTAATGGGCTATTGTTAAATTCTTTTGCCTCCTCGGTGAACGGCATCATGTTTTTCTCACGAAGAGAAGCTTTAACTTCCCCACCGCTTTTTATAGTTCTAACCGATTGTTGAGAGAGGTGGCTGTGTGTAAAGGAATTTGACTCACGAGTAGAATTCCTGATGGCAGCAATAGTATTCATCTAAGTCTATGGCTGGGATTTTCCAACTTTTGTGTAATGGACGACGAGCAAGTCTGTCTGCATTTAGTGGTTGTTGAAATTATTGTCTTAATATGGGATCTAGTCATGAAAAAAATTGCTACTCTGTAAAAGTTTCCTGTCGCTTTTCATCGTATAGAGTTGAAAAATCTTCGTAGACGCATTTAAATAGAACCTTCAATCTATTTTTTTTCTCTTGGACATGTGTTGTTTACTTTCTCGAGAAGATCCACACAAGAAAGCCAGAATCAAAAGGCAGTGCCCGCTCTCCACGTAAGCCCTAAACCAACAGAGTAACGATTTTTGTTGAATTAGGCAAATACGAGGCGAACTTGAAATGTTCTCGGATTGGAATAGAAGTTACCTCATGAAATTCTTTTATTTTTCAATGTAGTCTTCCTGTGCACTCATGGACTTGGTCCAGCGATCTTCCAATGTCTTGATCCCATCTCGTAAATTAGATTCCTTCAGAGCTGCAAAATACCCGTCTACTTCAGCTGTTAGTTCTTTGTTCAAGAGAATCACCCTCCACCGAGGAAAAGTTTGGCTTGGGGAAGTTGTGGAAGTCTGATGATGCCTAATCAGGCGAATAAATTGGATGTGGCAACAATTCGTGTCTTAGGTCACGTATTTTTTTCCATGCCAATGACAGTGTGTGGGCGTGCATTGTCTTAATGAAATAATAAAGAAGGATAGTAGCACTTTTCCAATGGATAAGATTTATTGTACGACCGGGTTTCGATGTAAGGTTTCCGTTCCACTTCCAGCACATAACGCCTGAAACTATTCAATTTGTATCTTAATGAAAAATTACTTGCTCCCTTGCCAAATCTGGCCTTTTTTTTCGTGTATCTTTTGTTGTAGTTAGTCCAGGAGGTTTGCGTAGTATTGTCCAGTAATTGTTTGACCCGTGGGAAGATAATATATCAGCAGAATCCCTTACGCATTCCAGAAAACTGAAACCATCACCTTTTCAGCCGACCGCATTGCCTTTGATTTCTTTGGTGGCCGTGAAACGACATTTTTTCACTGCTTTGGATGCAGTTTTGTCTCTGGGGTATAGAAGTGGAACCAAGTTTCATCTTTGGTCACAAAACGGCGCTGAAAATCTTTTTTGTTGCTCTTAAAATGGGTCAAACGTTCTTCGGGAATTTCCATTCTGATGCGTTTGTGATCCTGCATCAAGATCCCCACCCATTTAGCAGTTAATTTTCTCATATCCAATTTTCACTTTTAAAATATGATATCCCCGTTCAGATGACATCCCTACAGCTTCAGCGAGTTCTCGTACTTTCAGCCGGTGATCCTCCATTATCATTTAATTCACTTTTTCAATAATTTCTCGCACATTTTGGCCGACCACTGTGCGGATCATCACCTAAGCTCTCCTGACCAAACTTTAACTCGTTTGTCCATTTGGAAATATTTGAATACGAAGCAGAGTCCCCCAGAATGTTCTGAAAGTCGTCATGAATTTCCTCTGGTTTCATTCCTTTCTTCACGAAGTATTGAATCACAGCTCGAATCTTAATTTTTTCCATCTTCACAAATCACTACACGGGAAAAACAACTGAGAGGCCCCGCACCACATAGCTCTTCCCAAAGCACTGACGCATTACTTGTTTACTCATAAAGGATTACCTATTACTACGCTGGATAGTCTTTGCGCTAGCACTGAAATCTGGTGTTGGTTCCGAAAACCTTTCAAACTAACCTTGTAATATCCCGACTTCCATTAGCCCCATTAGTATTGTTATATTACGGGTTCTAATAAGTGTATTTGGCTTTATATGCAATGTCATTGGATTTTCTATAATATAAATGTTTTTCGCTTATTAACAAATTGTGTAAATTTACTTTAACATTCAAACAGTGCCACAATTTCATCGCTATGCGTTAATTTTCAGCTCGTTAATTTAATGCAACATATTTATAAAACTTAAGAGTATCTCGTGTTTAAGTACTTTAACTGTATTGCTTTGCACATTACAATTCGAACCTTCTACTTTAGACGTGCCTACAATGCTTGCGTCTTAAATAAATAACTGGCTTTTCTCTGGATATTGAAGTTAAAGGTACTTGAATGTCGACTTAGTTGTCGCACCATTGGTGTTCGTATGTATATTTAGAATTAGGAGATTTTCTTATCAGTATACATCGTTGAACTATGACTCTAATGGACTGACCGATGACTACTAGTCAAAGTAGGTCGG
Source organism: Hetaerina titia (assembly GCA_037158775.1). Taxonomy (NCBI): domain Eukaryota; kingdom Metazoa; phylum Arthropoda; class Insecta; order Odonata; family Calopterygidae; genus Hetaerina; species Hetaerina titia. The sequence continues at coordinate 48,296,324 of CM073774.1, read as the reverse complement.
TGATGGGGCACTGACAACTGCCAATCTAACTCAGTAATATGCCATTCACACTTTCTGGATTCATACTTAAGCATTCGTTCCTCACTTATTGCATTAAATAGGCATTAGTGTACTCGTATATTATCATAGTAACATGGTACGATATGTGCCCCAGGAGAAAAGATATTTCCTTCATCTTTTGGAAAATTAAGCACGGTGATGATTAATGGCTTTTTTCATAAATTGAGACATTTGAAAGATACCCGGGAACTCTTGCGATAGTTGTCCATAAATTATGTGTCAAAGTAATTCTTGCAGCTCTAATGAGTAATCAGAGCACCTGAGATTTAATTAAACAAATAAAAGATATTTATTCCGGTCCACGAAGAAGAAAATAACGGTGAAATGATTTAATTCGGATAACCATTCCTTTAGTAAACCTCAACTGTTGTCTGATTTTCTTTGTACATTTGTTGTTTTAATAAATAACAACGGAGTAACGAATAAATTATATCAACGGAGATTTTTGCGAAGTTCCTATTTCCACGTGCCACGCTGAAGAATGTTTTGCTCATTGATTTTGACTGTGGCACCTATGAACTTATGCTGGGGTCAGTTTGTTGTTGAGTTTAAGAATAAGAGAAGGTATATGATGAAGACATCGAGGAAAAAATGGCTTACATCGACGGATCTTGCGGGCGAGATAACATGCGATCCGTTCCGTCCCTCATTCTTCGTTGGTAAGCGTCTCCGACGACCACAATTCCGACAGGTCTTCATGTATTTTTTTCAGTCGCTTTTTTTTCTTAAAGTTGATGATGCTTTTGGTCTCACATCTGTCACTTGTTAGCGTGTGATTATCTTAGGACAAAATATATTTATTTACGCGAAGGAGTTCGGGCGTATCACATGTGTCAGTAGGTTTCTTTTATATGAACAGTTGCCCTTGATCCCAGATGGCACGCATTTCACCGTAAGCGCCAATGACATTGAGCTTGACCTTAATATAATGGGGTTAATCCTGATCTTTCGGAATATTCTATTCCACGGAAGCCTTGATTTCCAAGTATTCATTATCTACCTTAGGTTGGTTTCAATTTCTCGCAGTCTTTCACGTTTGTGACCCTTTTCACATCTGGAACATCTTACATCCCCTTCTCCGCAGATATCTAACTTTTTGCTTCTCATTGGCGAAATCATTAATCCGCGTCCATCCTATATATATCATAAGGTTAGCGAACTTTTTTTCCAAATAACGTTCCCGACTGAAAAGGGTGCATTTAACAAGTTTTCGCGCGAAAGCCATGCCTCTAAAATAAATCTGGGGGCGTCAATAAGAATCAGAATTTCTTACCAAACTTTGCAGATCCTCGAGAAAATGAATCAACTTTCGGTTTTTATCTTTTTTACGCAATTCCAAAAAGGTCCTCACGAATTATGAACTTCAGTAAATTTTTAAAGGTTATTTTCCTCTCTGTCCTACTCGCATATTTAAATAAGGGCAATGTATTTTTGCACCAATACCCTCAATAAATTTAATGAGACGTTTCTTATCAGGTGTCCAAGAATTATAACTAACACGCATTTTTGAAGTACCATTGCCGGAGATTGGATTCGAACCCGGGTACACCGTGTGGGAGGGAGTGTTATCCATCGGCCGGACCCGGTTACTGAATAAATTTACTTCTTATTCTTCGTTGTGCTATGCTGAGAATAAAAGATGGACACCGATAGAAATTTTGTCTCATTTTTGTGTTTTTTACTTCATTTGTTGACGTATTTTGGAACATAACAATCCTTATCGAAATTCCGTCGTATTCATATCGGATGGTGGCATGATAGAGGACGTATCATCTCATGCTAAGCCCCTTATTGATGTGTGAAATTCATATCTCAGATGGTTCATTTCCTTAGGTTCGATTTAATTTCATCACGATTTGAGATGCCGAACCCACCCGGAGAGTGCTCCCACGTCACTTCAACAATAGGTAGCCATCAGTCTCACTCCAATGAGAAAGTTGCGCGGTCTCTCGTGAATCCATTCTCAAGTTTGATTGCATCTCTCGTTCCCTCGCGGCCATGCAAATGAGACTTTCTTTCTCCCCTTCTGCCTCTACCTGCGCTTCGTGACGAGGAGAAATAACGCTCGGTGTCGCATTCAAATGGCCGTGAGTCCATCCCATCCCTGGCGGTTTCGCAGGGACTGGTCCGACAACCTTCCCTGTTCCGCCCGGCTGTGGGATGACTCATTCATTATCCCCTAAACAGGAACGCCGAAGCTCGTTCCCCTTTTCTGAGCGGCGTCGCGGGATCACCCGTAAAGGGTGACCTCTGTGCTTATTTCACACGGGCAAGGTCAAGTCTTTCCTTCTCGTTTTGACCACCCCGCATTCATCGGACGGGGAGGTGTATTCCTTTATTTAATTTTTTACTTATATTTTACGCGGTGCCTCGCGATCGCTCACTCTCCCCCGGCAACCTTCGCCCGCTCTCCTTCCCCCCTCCGGCTCGTTCGTTTCCCAGTCGCGACCTTAGGCCTCCGGATAGAGTTAATGGGAGCGATGGGTTTGTGGTCGGTTGGGGGTGGGGAGGTTGGTGTAGAAGTCTGGCCCTCTCGGATGGATTGGCCTGCGGAGGAGGTAATCGAACTCGCGACCCCGCGGCCGAGAGACGTAGTCCCCGCCGCGTTTGGATTACGATGCGGTGTTGGGCGTGTGGCGCCCGCCGTCGTGAGCTATCGGGCGAGGGTATCCTTGTTTCTTGCGTCGCGTCGAAGATTTACGGTCGCCTTCTGTCAACGGCTCTGGGAGGGAATTAATATTTCTGCGTATATTTTACCAGAGACCTTCCATAACCTACATCCACTCGCTGGACTACCTATAGTTAAAAAAAAATCAAATTCTGACCTTGGCTGTTCAGGTTCTCAGGTACGACAGGGACTGTCATTATGTTGCTAAGACGCATAAATGTTTTAGGTTAGTCGTTAATCCGTTAATCGAGGTCCTTAGTGCCCTGAGATGTGTTAATACTAGATCTTTGTTCGAAACTCAATATTTTAGACTTTATAGAAAATTCTGAGACATCCTGAAGCTTCCGTGAGATTATATAAAATGTGATTATCTGATATTAAGAAATGTGTCGTTCTGTCGTACAAGGAGCGACTTTGAGCCCTTATAATGGTGAAATATTTCAACATTACTAGATTCACTAAGGGGGGGGGGGGAGTAATTGGCTGCTCCTCCTCATTGTGAAATTATTCTTCTTTGCGGAGGGTTTTTTAAGTATTTTTCCCTCAGAACGATGTATTAGCTTGAAGTATTTTCTGAAGTATTCGTAAAAAAAAGGAGCATGGGATGTACGTCGAGTTGGAAATGAATATTGGTGGAAGAATTGTTCTCCTAAACACACGTCCTCAATGTAGTCGAACTTCCATCATAATTTATGAGGAGACCGTATTCATTTGAAACGTATTTGACTCCCTTTTTAAAGACCTCCATTCAAGTTTTAAAAGTTGTCGCGGATGTGTAATTTTGGTCGAATTGCAGCATACATCGTAAAGAAGTGAAGGGGGGCCTCGTCTGTAGCTCATTCCCCTTTAGGTTACGTGGGATTAGATTTTTACCAATCGAAGGATAGTGGAGAGAGATCTGTCATTGGCTTTGACCAACCCCTGAAGAGTAATTCCAGGAGATTCGCATGATTTCAAGCTCATCCGACGGACGGAATATTGTCCGCGAAGTGCTCCGTACGTGGCATCCGAAGAGGAATTGGGATAATAGCGAAACATTCGTCACCACGGGGTTCAAATCCATATCCCAGGCGGGGGAAGCGGTACACTAGCCAACACACCATTCCAGTCATGTGAAAGTATACTTGTGTAACTTCTTTCAGCAATTACGTCTGTTCCCTCTTGATGCTAGCTCAAAACCTTAAAACACGAAAAAAGATTATCTTTCGCGGAAAGATTGATATCGAAATTCGTAAAAATCATACCGGTCGACATATTGTCTCCATAAGAGATAATCGGAGCAGTAGTGATGACCTTTAGGAAACATTGACGTGCATCTCCTCGCCCTGAATTATCTGAGGTGGGGTGTCCGAAGTCACAAATATCCGTCGCTGGGTAAATATTCATGCTAAACAATTCGTGCCATTTTACAACGCCATGAGTCGAAGTAATCCATATCTACTCCCAACGTCGGACGAGAAAATATTAAACAAATATAAGATATAGATCTCTGACAAGTTTAAGGAGTTGCTTTTCCTTCGCACAGTTCGTATGCGAAACACAGGGAGGCAAAACATACGAATGTTTATCTCAATTTAAAGGATTAATTTTCTACTCTTTGATGGCCATTGTCTGAAAGTGAAAAATAAAATATGTAAGAAAAATAAAGTGAAGTTCGTCAATCCCGGTGTTTTAACTGAATCGGTTTGCCATAATGGTTTTTCTGTGAGATAAGTATTATTCAATTTTTATTAGCTCCATATTCGTCTTGCTTAGATATCCATTTGCTTGCAAAACTAGAATCCGCTCGGTATATGATTTTCTCCCGTCATTGATTTGTGAGGACGATAGTTTCTCTACGCTTGGCTATGAGAGGTGGAGTGTGAATCCCGATTACATCGCCAGATCTAAACCGCAAGTGTCAAAAATAAATTAGAATCCAGGTGTAAGCTATTTAACGCTCGAATTGAATTACGAGGCCATGTATTCCTCTCGTAAAGAAACTAGTTCTAGATGATAAATCAAGGCGGAACTAATAAAGTGGAGGGTGCTAATTGCAGCACTCCACTGGCAACTTCGGTTTCCTCCTGCTCTTGGATTGCTCTTCTACGTTAGGAGCAATGCTTCGTCCACAATGCTTCCGTTAACTAATATTATCGCTGTATTTTTTTGTAAATGTGCAGCATGACGCCTGATGTATCATTATAGACCTTGCAAATGATTCAATACGCTTGGGTGGAGCTACGGTTAGGTTGCTTCCTTTTTACTGTGCGTGCGTTAGCTTTTCCCCGAACGAATATTTTTTTTAAGTTCGGAGTGCTAGGAGTATCCTCCCATAAAATAATCGTTCCCATAACATTTCTTCCTCCCTTGAAGCCATATCAAGGTAAAAATGTTAATGGAAAGTTCGCCGAGTCGTTCGTTGATACCAGTATAATTAATGCAACTACCGTCTTTATGAATGTTGAGCTCATGTTCGCTTAATGGATGATTATTTCAATGAATTTATCGTGTCATTTGGTGGGAAGGTGGGAAACGGTTAATCAAGGTAAAGGTAAAAATGTTAATGGAAAGTTCGCCGAGTCGTTCGTTGATACCAGTATAATTAATGCAACTACCGTCTTTATGAATGTTGAGCTCATGTTCGCTTAATGGATGATTATTTCAATGAATTTATCGTGTCATTTGGTGGGAAGGTGGGAAACGGTTGCCGTAACTTGTCTATGATTTTCCCAGTGTTTAAAAAGCCCTAGTACTGCAACCACACGCGGTTGATTTTGGTCGCATATGTTATTAAATGGTGATTAAGAAAGCAAAGCAATCATAGGATCGGTAATCTTGAGAAGGAAATTGAATGATTTTTTTTCAGTTATTCTTGCATATCCCCCCCGTCACTCGCCTTTGTGGCGGCTTGCTGGATATTATGTAGATTAAAGGCTCGGATAGACGGGGAAATTAATGGAGGTTGAAAATATGAAGAGCTGCTGGTGGAAATCGTGCGTGCAGAGTCTATGGTGTTTATGCTATTGCTATTATTATTATATAAATATCGTTTCAATTAGGCAATTATCCTGGTGGCAACGGTCACTTACAATGCACATACATAAGTACACACACAAGAAGAGCAGATATGAGACCAAATGCTCTTACATGCAATGGCACTTTTAGATTACCAACCGCTCCTTTACCATCACACATGGGTTAAGGTTCACACCATATCTACAACTTGCCGTCCATCGCCACACTCAGTCCATAATCACGCAATTTTCTACTTCATGTACCGTTCAAAATCACGCACCGTTAACTCAGTATTCACTTTAGCAATACAACTTTTCACTCCGTCCATATCACGCGCAGAACAAGTTGTTCTACGTAAGTGATGAAGATATCGTATTCAATTTCTGGTTTTCAGTTTCCACATCTACGTGACAAGTTACTCCAGTAATAATATAGTAAGTTTTTAGGGTTGGCTATGCATTTGATATTCGTGGAGCAATGTTGAAGGAGTGTGAGAGGAGTCATTCTCATTGGACCTGTAATCCATTTGTCGAGGGTCTATAGAAAAACGTTTCTCGGTAAAACAAGTACACTTTTCCGGCTTTCCGGCTCCAGTTCATGCAGTGTTCCCCAACATTGGTACTTTTTGTGAGGCTTCCCAAAATTAATTAGAATCAAATTAAAACTCGTATTTCATTTCTTATATTCAATAGTCGCGCTAGAGATGCCCAACTCGCGTTTCGCTGTATAAATAAAAGTTGCCATTTTAGTTTTTTTTAAGTCACCCTAAAATATACAATGCAGCTTTTATGTCAAGGATTTCCGGTGGATTTAATTGTATTTTTTTCCAATCATTTTCATCCGCTACCACTTTCGGAACGAAAACGTGACCAAAAAATATAATCCAGGAGAAAGACAAGGCTGCAATTTTTCTATTTGGTTCAAACATAAAATGTGCTAGCACCCTAGTGAATTGTCAGTTGTTTACATTTCTGTATTTTTGGCCCATAGGTGAAGGGCAAAATTAATACGAATCCCATTAAAAAGAACGTGCGCTCCATAACATACGATATACTGTGAAAAATTACGCTCAGATTTCTTGATTCTTAATCGTCGTTCATAAGCAAGTCTCTCGGCTAGTGATTTCCAATATTGTATGTACTATATAGCGCTATGAACCGTCATGAAACTAAACAGTATTATACTTCTTGAATTGCCAGAGCGATATTGTCCAATTGCTTGCTGGAATCAAGTACTTAAAAAGGACACGGACAACTCATGTAGAACCGCAGGAAACCCGCTTTGAACTTTGACCCGGAGTGCATCCCTCTTCATCGTTGCTTAAAGCGTAGATACTTCCTATTGGAAAGTTTCCAAGAGGATGTCGCGCAAGAATCTCATCCATAGAAGCAGTGTTATTGGTCACATGAGAGATTCTGCGTTAACTGGGTCAAAGTACATAATTGAAAATGTTTGGGGCAGGAAATTTGCCGAGGGATATTTATGAATACCTCCAGTCTCCGCGAAACTTGTTGCATCGCAACGTAACCCACTTTAGCTGGAACAAAGTTTTTTTGACGTAATATCCTGCAGTGTTCTTTCATTCCTTTCATTATCGATTCCTAAAATGCGATAGTTAATTTGCTATCATTTTCAGAACTCTGTGGGCGATCATTGGTGCACTGAGAATTGGATGAAGGTGAATACCTTTGTAATTTTGCGTTCAATGGCTGGTAAAACTATCGTGCCAAATAGGTTCCTGCTGGCCAATGAAGGCAAACGTAACGAAATGTTTATCTCCTCTTCAAATCTAGCAAAAGCTAACAAAAAATTAGGATTTATTAGAAGAGTACGAAGTAAATGTGATGAAAAGTTCAAGGAGAAATGTTATCTGTCGCTGGTTAGGCCTCATTTAGAATATGCTGCAAGTATATGGGATCCTCACGAAGTTGGATTGATTGCCGAATTGGATAGCGTGCAGCGTAGAAAATATTGATTTTTTAAACGTTTTTATGATAAACTTAGTGGTGTATGCAAAATATTAGAGCAGCTAGGCTGGGAATCACTTACGGAGCGAAGGTCAAATTACAGATTGAAACTCTTCCATAAATTGGAAGGTCTCTTTAGCAGTGATGTTGGAAATGTATTATTACCCCCATCGTACTACGGTAGGAGAGATCACGTCAATAAAATTAGAGAGATTAAGTGTAAAGCAGATAGATTTATGAAGACATTTTTTCTACGAACTATGAGGGTTCAGAATAACATTTTCCGACCGCGGCAGGGTCATGTTCGGGTAAAAATTAGTCTGGTGTGTATGCACCCCCTGCTACACACCCTAGCGTTGGATTGCAGGGTACATAAATAAATAAAAATCTCGGCTTGCCAGTAATTGCCTTTATATTTTTGCAAATAATAGTACCTCTTCACGAGTGATCAACAATAATAACCTCCCTGAAGAGAAAAATATGGCACCAATTACGGACCCGAATTGTTGTTTGTCATCTTCCAAAATGCTAATTTTCAAATGAACTTGTTCGTAAGCATGCCTTAGGGGTCAACATCATCAGTTAACATTCAAGAGTTCTGGTTTGTAGCATGCGTGATATTTTTTTCCGGCCGCTCATTCATTTATCGCTCTTTGTGCTCGTCTTCATAATTTTCTTCTCGTAATTCATCATTTCCCTTACTTCTTCTGTAGTTCTTTGTATTTACTCGGGTCAAAGTTAGTCTGGTGTGTATTCACCCCCTGCCACACACCCCATCAGTGTGCAGGGTACTAAAAATAAAATAAATTCATTAAGGTCTCCGGTCCTTGGAGATAATTAGAATGAGCAAATCTCAATGCTGACGGAAGTATTGCGGTGTTGAGGTATGCTTATAATCCGAATTTTGTATAGGGTACCTGTCGTAACTGTTTATTCGCGAAATGGGTGAGGTTTTCGTTGATTAGCAACTCATATCGTTTGAGTAAATTTCCGTTTACCCGGATAAACATTCTTTACAGTAATCATCAATCACAACCAAGAGGTCAAGGATAGGCCCTTATCGCCTTCAGACTTTTACGTTAGAGTTATTATAAGGTAATGGAAGCTTAAACTCTTATTTATTTTTCAAACTGCACTAAGGTTTTTCTTCATCCATTATACGTTGTAGACACGGCGAATTTCATCATGGCTGAGTCTCATTTGTGTGTGTGTGTGTGCCACTTGGTGTTCTATGAAGATTGATTCCAAAACTTGGGATGGGTGCGCATTGAAACGGTGCATTTCGAAAATTTTCGGATACCATAGTATTGTGCTCAATGCCCGTGTCTAAATGTATATTTCTCGACACCGTCGAGTGCCATCTTACTATCGCATTGTGTTTTGGAGCTCGAGAATTCATCCAAATGCTATGGTGAAAAAAGAAGTGAAAAATGTTTTGTTTGCCAACGGTTCCTAGATGATGAGCCCTACGTTCCGGTTTGAAATGTGCTTTCCCCCGGTTAATTATGCTTACCGAGTGTATGTCCTACGTTAAACTGTTATTATCCATGGTGATAATGACTTTGATAAACATTTTCAAGCGTGAAATCAAAAATTGTAATACTGAGAAATGAGTCTATATAGAAATCAAGCTAATACTTAGTCGTAATTGATTTCAAAACTCAGTAAGCAACACGCACCAACTGGATTGCGGAAGTGTTTTTTTTTAATCTAGGTTCTATCGTAAATAATTTATATATTTTTGCAGAAGCCAGTCGTTTTGATGTTTTAAAACTAGCGTGTTAAATGTCGAGTATTTCCGTCGTATCTCCCGAGTTTGATTCCCAAATGTTGGTATTCTTATCCATGTATAGACATGAAACAATTGGTCAGATTGAATAGAATGTATTTTCGGAAAGACCGGAAACTCCGCATAAAGAAAAAAATGCGTAAATTGAGGAGGATTCGGATGAGGTGGCAGTTGACAATCGTTAGGTAATTGTTCCTTGCAATTTTCTCGATTTCCCGCATCTTTCCATTCGGGATTCCTGTTGTCTCCTGTCCATTCGAGCAGACGTAAGCAACCGGATTGACCAATGGGAATAAGGTAATCTAAAAGAATAATTTTGTAATAATGCCTGTGTTGAAAGTATTTCTGCATCAAAGTAGGTTCTTTGTACGTCTGTCTTGCATGATAGTTTTAATGCTACAGTGCACTGGAACGACTGAATCTTTATGACCTTCTTGCTTAACTGTAAAAATATAATTAAACTGTGATATAATTTTTGAGTACATATGAATATACCGAAGTTTTTCTGGATATTCTTTCTAGTTTATTTTCAGCAGCCATTTTAATGGTCATGTTTCATGAGCTCCTCGAACACTCTTTGACGGCATTATTTGGCTTGCATAAAAATCGTATATTTGAACGTAGACGCTCTTTTCTTGGGATTTAAAGAGTGTGCTTAGTAAATTAAGCGTCGGAGCGAGCATGCATCAAGTTTGAGGCGCTCGAATTTATATATATATATATATAGAATTATATATGTATCTTTGAAATGGAACGCTCTTCGGCGACGCACAAATATATAAACAAGCAGATGTAGAATTTTTAAAACATAGAAACACAAAGAAAGGACAACATATGTAGTTGACGTTTCGACGGCACGACCGTCGAAACGTCAACTGCATATGTGAGTGTTCTTTCTTTGTGCTTCTATGTTTTTTTAAAAATTCTACATCTGTGTATTTACATAATTATATATGTATGAAAATATGTACGTATATTTACGTATGTAAATATATATATACTTGTATATAGATATATGTGTGTATATATATATATGTATGTATGTATGTGTGTGGGCTATGGTTTAAATACAAATTCTATCTACGAATGCCCGCCTTGGATGCGTGAGTCTGAGGACGTTTTCTTTGGAAAAGAAAATAATTTGTTCTTCCCCATACGTGTTATAATGCACGACCTAGGTGTCGACTTACAAAGTCATCATCAGGTGAGGTACATAGGACTCACCGCTTTATATGCTAGGCAGAGAAGAGGAGAGGGGAGGTACTGGTAAAGTGGAAGGGGCTGTGGAGGGACTTCCAGGAGGGGGAGCGGGTGGAATACATCAGGTCATTAACCAATATACCCTTGTAATGAGTGTTCTTAGAAATTTCCAAACATTCCAAGACATCTAATCTTAAACCTTTCTTCTCCAAATGTAAAATCTCAGGAACACGGTTACTTGTGCGAACTTTGACGTTTTCTTGTTTATCAAATTGTGGTCGACGCTCGTTTAGAAATGATTTAAGTAGCAATTGCGCTAGGAGTAGACATTTAAATGATTGATTTCGTTTCGAATCGAGTTACTGATCGACTGTACTGGAATTGACCTTCTGTCGCATGCCCTCATGGAGGTTTTTGGTGTAAAGATTTTCTTGAAAAGTGAATCGTGTTAACTCATTCGAAACTGTCGTCTCCATTTCGCATTCAACGGTTACCGGCTCATAATATCTTAGAAAGTAGAATTGTTCAACCCTAAATTGATGAATAGTTTCCCTAATACTCTAAGGAAACAGCAAATAAATGCTGCACGTTTTATGCTGTTCACCAGTCCAATCCAAATTGTTTTTTCGAGGAAAACGAAATGGCAATAGAATGTCGACTGGGCCGCATTCTATCTAATAGTCAATTCTTTCTAATCATCGAACCCAGCCGTAAGCGATAGCGAGCTCGTAGGTAAAGAACACTTAAAAACCGGCCGTCTTAGTTGAGTCCTATGAAAGCAATCCCCCGTGTGTAATAGTCTCATATGTGATTACCAGTAAAGGTAAGGAACGAGGAGTTGCTGTGGAAAATCAGAGAAAAGAGAAACTTGATTAATGCCATCATACATAGTTAGGAGAACTGGCATGGCATGTATTGAGAAGGGCCTGCTTGTTGAATGATGTCTTGGATAGAGCAATCGAGGGAACTGTGAGGAGGAGAATGGGAAGACTAAATGAAGCATGTAGACCTCGTGAAAGGTATTATTCGTTCAGTGGATCTGAAGAGAAGGGTGAAGGATAGGGATCTTTGGCGGAGCACTTAGGACCCACCTAGCAGAAGACAAATGATGATGTGTGATGATTTGAAGGTATTTTTATGGGGATCGTAACGAAATTTTGATCGTTATCTGAATATTCAACGCTGTCTGAAAATTCCTAAATTACAGTATACATACACAACCAGCTATCCTCTACATCAGTATATCTCATTCTGTTCATTCGCGACCCTCCGATTCGGTGAAACAACTAACTTCGTTCCTCCTGAATGGGAAAATAATTTGTTCACAATAATATTAAGGGAGAAATCACAAAATTTCTCAATATTTAGAGTAGTATAGTAGATATATTTACTTTCTTCCTGTATACAGGTGTAATTGTTATAATTGCATAATTGCAACTATCACATTTGTTTTTTAATCTAATAAAAATAATTTTAAAATATTCAACAACCTCTCTCGTGATCCAGCGGAAATCGGTACCCTCCATTTTGGGAGTATCAATTTTACGTAATGAATGAAAATCAATATGACCTTCATTCCCATTCGTCATCGAACTGTCGTGGTGGTCATTGCGGTGTTGGAGTGATGTGAAGTGTGACGCCGTCCGTTCACACCGACCCTTTCGTCATGCCCGGGTCACATCTCTCCCTCCTGCGTCGTTGAAATTCAAACTCCGGAGCCATCGGCCCTAAAAGGCTCCCCGGCTCGGGCGTCCCGGTACCGCGAAAAGCGGAAGAGGCCATGGGGGGAGGAGTGGTGTGCGTGTGGGTGTGCTAGCGCCTCTTAAAGCGCGCTCTCCGCTCAATGGTTCTTTCCATGTCGGGGACCCCCCGAGAGCGCAGCGGCGGCGGTGAATGTGGGTGGGGACCGGGTGGATTCGTGTCTGAGTGATTTCGACCACGCCCTCCTGTTGCTGGGGGGAGGGGGGGTTATTGTTTCACGTGGAATGGGACCAGTTACGGAAGGGGGAAAAACGAACGAGATGAGGATCGATAATAATGAAAGCAAAGGGTCTTTTTGTTCAATTTTTTTGTCTTCGGTTTCCTCCTCCCTCCACCCTCCCCGCACCCGGACACACCCGGACTTCACCCACATGTCAGCCATTCGGTGGGGTGTGATTCACGTACATACTCCCGGACATTGAGCGGGGCTGTTTTTAACATGTTCTTATGTGCGGGGCACGCGTGGGGTCTTCAATATGGTTCCCTACCCCTCCCAACCACTCTCGGATCATCCCTTCGTGTTCCGTCGTGCCGCGTAAGAAACTCGCCTCTCGAGCTTCGAAGAGATCAATATTTATCCATGCGGCTTGAAGAAACTGCGCGGGGTTTTATTTGGCAGGAAACAAATTTTCTCTCTAAGCACAAATGAAACCGCTGACAGTGCTGTGTGAAGGTGTCGTCCGGTGATGGGAATGTGGAGTAAATTGACTTAATTAAAAAGAATTTCCCTGCTAAGAAGTGCCACGTCATTTCGTTTCGTGTTTTATGAAAAGATAAAACTAATTTGATATGTTGTTTAATCACGTCTCGCTTTATGCGGCTGAATTCATTCTGGAAATGCCTCCAGATTTCACTTTTCCATCACGTATAGGTAATCGGTGTATACCATGTGCTATGCCACACTTAAAAAACTGCAGTTAGATATTGATTCAGTGTTAATCATTTCATCGGATATGTATCACTTTTTCTCAATCGCTGAATTCAATGATTACCAGTTATCAGTAGGAATTCTCCTCGAGAAAAGGAGACAACTAATTGTCAAACGTACAATAGGCTGGTACCATAAATTATTTTCATAAAAATCTTTAAGAGCGCTGTTTTTGAAAATTTTTCTAAAATCCATTTGATTGAATCTCGAATCAATTTTTGAAAGACAAAGAGAGTTGTTTATCATAGTATCTCAGCGTATGTAGTCGGGGAACCACTCATACTTGAGGTTGTCAGTGAATTTAACGAATTAGGTGTAAAATATTTCACGAAACCTGTGCGTAGTAAAAGCCAGATATCGGTGACTGTGGGGTAGTTTGGCGTCACCCCATACTGTGATGAGTCAACTGTTTTACGTAAATCGAATTTTCCTTCCGATTTGTTAAACCTTTAGGAGACGAGAGAATGAAATCTCGAGATCTCAACGAATCTTGGAAATTTTCTCGAATAGGGACGGCGAGAACACTTCGAGAAGCACCGTACCCTTGTGACTCGAGAAAGGGGACTGGGCATAAGAAGGAAAAAAATTGACCCTCGACTTGCGTTTTAATCTCGCGAACCCTTCCAATTACCCGGCGGGGATTGCACACAGGGGATGAGGGGGAGGGAAGGAGGGAGTGCGGGGCGTTGGGGGAATAAGTGACGTGCGTTGGAAGGTGTATGTTCCTTCCCTCTCAAGTCACTCTCCAAATGTTGACACAGCTCCCCTCGGGAGAACCTGGTAACACATCCACGACCCCGAGCACCTCCGAAGGTACCTGGGGAAACGTGGTGAAATTAATTGCGGCCGGAAGTGAGATCCGTTTTCATTTTACTTTCGTAATATTTTCTCAGTAAAAGTTACCTTTGAGTTAGAACTGCAACCTTGATCGTTGGTTCCATCCGCACATTTCGAAAATGCTATGCGACGGGTCGGAGGACCGTACGGATCAGAAAAACTGATCTTTGTGGCTAGAGGATGAGCGTAGATTATAGGCCTTTTAAAATATTGGAATGGAGAAGAATTGAAAAAAAAGTTTGAAAGACCGGAAGGCGTACGACGAAGTTTTAAAGTAATAGGGAGAAGAGTGAAAGTTACCAGGGGAAATCAGAAACAGGTGGGAAAAGTGGGTGGAGGAAATATTGAAAGTTAGTATGATGTAGAAGGTCATGATAGAATGAAGAATATATTTGATAAACGAGGTACAGGAAGGAAGAGAGTCATTTTAATGGGCATGAATGTGGGTAGAAGTTACGAAGAAATGAAGAGGGAATAATACATGGTTAGCAAGAGGGAGTCCGCGTGAAACAGAGTGCATGAGAGTTTTTAACTGTCCAAAGCTACCTTTGACAGGTACGTCATCTAATAGTGATGCGGCGTAAAGTTCTTCAATCGTTTCATCTGCGATGTACAAGGCGTCTGGCAGCCCAGTGGGCAGGGTGTTCCATGTTCCCATGTTAAGTGGAGGTAACATGGAACATTCTCGTTTAAGTATGGAGTATTTGAAGTGTTGATCTCGACATTATTCAAGTAGATGTAGGTGATAGAAATTTTTTAAAGACAAAATTAAAAATCACGCATTTAGTTAATATGAATTAGAATGTGCGGCACAAAAAATGTTGACGTTCACCGAACCGTAGCTAACGGTGGAAAGTACACTTTAACTCTGTGGGCGAACGATTTTGTATTATGAACGTTACTTTCTGTATCATTTATCAATTGCCGAAATTTTAAGTAACACTGTGCGTGGAATCTTTGGACATATGAAAGGAGAGAGGAGTGAGAATGACCGTCTTAAATCAAGGCAAAGAATATTCGGTCAGCTTTATCACTATTATTACGGAAATTACGTAACGCCCTCTGGAAACTTGCCCTCCACGTCACTCCCAGTTTTCTTCCCTCGGATCCCTTTTCCAGGGCCGTTAAAAGTTGGGGTCGTCTTTTTTTATTCCCGAAAAAATAGGGGCCCGGGAGGGAGGTTGCGACGGTTTTAATGTCGTAAGGGCCGGAAGGAGTTGTGGAATATGCGTATGTGCGTTCCCCTTTGGTGGAGGGGGGGTGTAGGGTAGAGGGCGAGGCGGGTAGGGGAGGGGGATAATGTGGTCCTTACCCGTATTCGCTCCTTGCGGAACTAGCCTCTCTCCCCTTCCCTCCGCAATCCCCCTCCACCGACCGCGTGGAACGGGCGAGAGGGAGGTCTGGTGGGTGGGGTGTCTCGCAGTCGAAAGGGTTGTGGTTAGGTCCGAGGTTTTCCCCTCGGGAGGGTAAGGGGGTACAGGGAAATTTCGCCTCTTTTAATCTCCACTCCGCCTGGAGGCCTTGAGTGAGGGTGGGGGTTGAGAGTGCGCTCGTGGGGGAGGAAGAGCGGAAACTCTCTCTCTCTCTGTGAGAGGGTGTAAATTTGCGCAAGTGGGCGATGATTTTTCGCCGGGTGGGCGCAAGAGAGAGAGTGCGAGGTGGATTTACGCGCCGAGGCATCGTGACTCGTGAAGTCCTTCAAAGAGTGTGAAGTGAGTCACGGCCGGATTTGAAGTGTTTGCATCTACGAGGCTCCAAAGTACGTAAACCTCCAGTCTTTGGATCGTCCCCTCGCAAAACGATCCTTTCGTGGAAGATGATATTAATTCGTTATGAGTTGGAAATTTTATTATTTTTATGGCAGTCTCTCGCTTTAGGTCGACTTTGAATGGCCACACAAGCAAACTACCCCTGCATATCCAAGCCTCGTTTAACACGATACAACCTGACACCCTCACTACAGTAAACTTCCGATAAATCCCTCATGCATTCTACCTCCCTTCATTCCGTCCGAAATGCCTCTTCTTTTCCTCCCCCATCTTACATGCCCGACAGTCTCTCTTATGTAATACGAATATTTCTGGAAAGTATAACAAAAAATGTCGCACTCAGTAAAATCATCTTGAGTTGTTTCACAACGCTCGTGTGGAGAGTTCCAAATTCACGTGGTTTGTATGGTCCTAATGGCATCAAATCTGTCCTTGAACTTAATGACGTTTTTCTAAAGAGCATACCTATGTGGTTTGGACTCTTGAACTAAATTTGCCTGTGTGTTTAGAGGAGTCGCAAGTGATTTCACCCTGGAAATTAAAAAAAAGGGGCTCATAATGATGCCACGAAATGCAACCGCGGTCGGGTGAAATAGAACAAAATCGAGGAAAGTGCAGTGCTTTTTTCTTCCTTAAACTTTCCAAGATGAAAGGTTTCCACCAAGTTACGCCCGAGACCGTTCCCTCAGTCATTAGTTGATTCATTAGCATGCGGAGCCCGAGGCGAGTGGCCTAGGCCCGCCGTAGCAGGGCGCACTTTTCACGAGGGAGTCTCGAATCGATCTCCTCCTCTTCATTCGCCTTTGACTGAGATGGGCACTCCCGTCGGATGTGCACGAATGTGTTCGTTTTCTGTGGAAATGGATCCCGAGGAAGGGCGGTTAGTGTCGTTTTTAACTGGGATCAGAGAGCGATGTTTTATAGACAGAGGCATTAAGACGACATGTAATAGCTGCCGTTGCCTTTTTGTCGAAGCATCTCCGCCGCACGAGTGCCATGGTACCGCCATATTTTTTCCCAAAAAAGGAAAATTGTGATGTGCACCCCAGCGGCAGACAATGGGAAACCGACGATTCAGCCGCTGGTCAGTACACCCTACCTTCGTCATGAAGCTGCGGATTTGCTTTGAAGGCTAACATCGATGCATAATCATCGTATTTTGGCCGGTATTGTTCAATATAATTAATCTCTGTTCTCTTCTGTATGTCATCTAATTTTCAAATATCTCCATAAGACTCGGTCTTTCGCAACGTGTAACTGAATCCAGATGCTGTAACATGGTGTACCGTCCGTTCCTCAGTTCCCAAGTTCATGTATTAGGGTTAAGCATTTTTTCTTACTCCGGTCCTGCCTAAATGGAATCCGTAAGCTAGGTACTAAGTAACAGACGTTTTTCGTCAGACAATAGGAGGATCCATTCCTCTGAAACATTAGTGCTTTGATTTTCTCATGCACAGATTTACAGTCGCGATGAATTAGTCCTGACATTCTTGCGTATAATTATCTCAGAATAGGTAATTTAGAAAGTCATTATTATGTTAACAACCGCTTCAGGGGAATTGTGAATGTTGACCAGAGGGTAGAAGTATTCCTCAAGGATTACGAATATGAATTCTAGTAACAATTAAAATGGTAACGGCAGTAATCAGTAGAAAGAGGAAGCTCCGTGTACTGGAACTAAAATGGTTCCACAGCGGGATGTATAATTTTTAATCTCTGAGGGAAATCGTCTCCCTTCCTTCTACCTCAGCTATTTGGTTGAGGATGGGCTAATTTCCTCGGGGAAATAGCTTCCCTTCGCGATGCAGAATAGCAAGCGTTGATCCTTCCCATCACATCTTTTCAGATAGGTGATTTCTCTACAGAGCTCCTACTCCCAATTTTTGTGATCCTCTCATACCTCTGTGCGAATGTGTACGAAGTACCACCCGAAAAGAGTTTTACCTAGAACACCTTCCTCTCAGAAACATGAACCTCTGTCCTTCAAAATGCTCTCCACCGAGTTGTGGTGGATCGTTGCGAGTTATTTCGAGGAGGAAATGAAATGCCACAAACCATCACGAACCCTACTATCTGATTTCATATCCCCTCCCCTTCCACGATCGAAGAAACATCCATAAATTGTCAGTGGTTTGTGGTTTCGTAGTCAGCGGTATGATATTGGCCCCCCCCCCCTTACGCAAGAAGATGCGAGGAAACCGAGACACCCTCCACGTCTTGTTGAATTGACGAAGAAATTTATCTTCTTCGGAGTTTGAGAGGAGAATGTGCGACATACTCGTACGCTGTACGTAGATTTGGAGACCTTTTTGGGCTTAATCCGGCAGGAGGATGTAGTACACACGCGGTGGAAGGAAGTACTTGTTTCAATGTGTATGTGGAGGACACGACAAGGTTTGATTTTATATCCGGAGATGCTTCGAAGGACGTGATGGGCGGAGGAATGTCACATGATGAGTGAGGATTGGAAAGAGAATATCATCTATTTTAGATTAAGGATTACTAGGAAGGGAGGAGCATGAATTAAGCAAGGCCGTAAGAAAGGAAATGTTAGGTTTTGTTCGGAAAATCAGAAATGGGAAACATGCGGGGAGTGTTACGTCAGATAAGTCATTTTTTTTCTCGTAGTGTTTTCTTTGGAATTAAATTAAACCTAAATCTACTTTTGGCCATCATTCATTAATTAGAGAATGAATTAATATTCAATGGAGGGAGACTCTTATGATTCTGGCTAATATTTAATATTTATTCAATAATTGAGTGCAATCCAATCCCGAGATTGTTCCAAGTTACACTTTAGTGGGTGGTCGTACGTATTAACTCCTCACTTGCCATATGACAATAATTGGAGAATTTCTCATCTAATTTGAAAAATCATTGATATTGCCAAGCGTCTGTCCAATTTTATCCAGGAGGGTGGTTACTCTTCAATATCTTCGTGGGAAAGGCTTAACTTCAATAATAGTTGAAGACCAATAATAGTTGAAAGATTTTAAAATTACTATATATTCCTACAACCCCTCCCATGGACTACAACCTTGTCGTGGTGGAAGGGCTTGTGTGTTCCGATGACCCCTAGAGCTGTGCTGGCGGGAGTAATAATAATTACTCCTGGAAGGGTCACCCATGCCAGATAGGTCGAAGGTTAGGAGCCAGACGAAAGGTAGTCCACGCAGCGTCTGTTCCTCAGTGAGGCGGCTGCAATGGCGTCTGACCCCAGTGGGGCGGCCATTAAGTGATGGTGTCACGTTAAAAACACTATTGAGGAAGGCAACGGGAAACCACCTCAATTATCATTCCCAAGAAAATATGATGGACGCAAAACAGAAATTGAGTCCTGGCAACTGCGGGACTCGGCCCAAGGGGCCGTGTGTCGTGCCCGGCAGCGGGGGAGGCAAGGCTTCCGCGGTCGTCATCCCACGAAATCCTTGCGGGGGAGAAATAACAGCAGCAGGACAGAAGATGCAGAAGAAGACGAAAGTAGTTAGAATAGGAACCTGGAACGTCAGGACAATGTTGAGGAGAGGGAAATTAGAAAATATTAAGCGAGAGATGGAAAGAGGTAACATAGATGTTTTAGGCCTCTGCGAGGTGAGATGGAAGGATAGCGGGGATTACTGGAGTGACAATTATAGAGTAATATACAGCGGCGGGGACGAGAGCCAACGAGGGGTTGCCGTAATTTTAAATAAAGGGGTAGGAAGAAGCGTAGTCAACATAGAGCAAGCGACAGATAGAATTTTACTCGTAGAGATTAAAGCAGAGCCGACGAACTTGGTCATTATTCAGGTATACATGCCACCGAGCAACCACAAGGAGGAAGAAGTCGATAGGATGTATGATGAGTTAGAGGATATCATCGCGAGTGTTCCTGCAGGGAAACATTTGATAGTGATGGGGGATTGGAATGCGACGGTAGGCGAAGGAAGAGATGGTGGTGAGGTGGGGGACTATGGGTTAGGCACGAGGAATGAACGCGGGGAGAAAGCAATTGAATTCTGCAGGAGACAGGGGTTAGTCATCACTAACACATGGTTTAGACACCACAAAAGGCGTAGGTATACATGGAAAATGCCAGGTGACTCAGAAAGGTATCAGTTAGATTATATTATGGTTAGGCACAGGTTTAGGAACAGTGTGATAAATTCGCACAGTTTCCCAGGAGCGGATGCGGACTCTGACCACAATTTAGTTGTTATGAAATGTAATGTTCGTTTCAAGAAGATAAGGCAAGGGCGGCGGGCTAAAAAATGGAATTTAGAAGCAGTAAATGAATTAACGAGGAAGGAGTATCAGCAGGCTGTAGAGAAAATGATGGATGACGGTAAAGAACTGAGTACTATCGAAGAAAAATGGGAATGTATCAAGAAAGGGATATTGGAAGCCGCTAAAGACACTATAGGAACCGTTAATGGGAAAAGGATAAGGAAACCATGGGTAACGGAGGAGATGATTGCAAAGATGGATGAGAGAAGAAGATGGAAAAATGTAAACACAGAGTTAGGCAAAATGAAGTACAAAGAGTTAAACAATAAATTGAGAAGGGCTACAAATAAAGCAAAAGAAGAATGGTGGAAAACGCAATGCGAGGATATGGAAAGTTTACAGAAGAAGGGTGAAATTGGTGCTCTATACAGCAAGGTTAAGTTATTATCGGGAAGTAAGAAGGCAAGATGTGTGCTAGCAGTTAAAGATAAATGGGGTAAGATAATAGTTGAACCAGGAAAAATCCAAGAGAGATGGAAGGAATATATAGAAACACTGTATGGTAAAGAACTTAGGCCGACAAGGTTAGACATAGAAAAGGAACATGACGTAGAAGAAGATAGCTTAGGTCCAGGCATACTCGACGATGAAATAGAAAGGGCATTAAAGGAGATGAAAGCAAATAAGGCTGTGGGGGTGGACAATATTCCTGTAGAAATGTTGAAATGGTTAGGGAAAGGTGGGAAAAAGGCCATATATGGACTGATTCGTAGTATCTATGAGGAAGGAATCTGGCCGGAAGATTTTGTGAGATCGGTGTTAGTTCCTATTCCAAAAAAGGCAAAGGCTTCGTCATGTGAGGATTACAGAACAATAAGTTTGATATCCCACGCAGCTAAAGTTATTCTCAGGATCATCAACAAAAGGATAGAGAGTAAGGCAAATGATTACTTAGGGGATGATCAGTTTGGGTTCAGGAAAGGAAGAGGTACGCGTGATGCCATTGCAGTAATGAGATCACTAGTCGAGAGGAATATAGAATACAATCAGGACGTTTTTGCCTGTTTTGTAGATTTCGAAAAAGCGTTTGATAGAGTGAATTGGGAAAAATTAATGCGTGTATTGCAGAAAATAGGAATGGATTGGAGGGACAGGAGACTGATCCGCAACCTGTACATGTCTCAGACTGCTCAGGTGCGAGTGGGGAACGGAGAGTCCGGATGGGCAGTGTTAGGAAGAGGTGTAAGGCAGGGTTGCCCATTGTCACCGGTACTGTTCAACGTATATGTAGAGGAAATGATTAAAGAGGCATGGGAAGAACTGGAGGTAGGAATGAAAGTCGGAGGGGAATTCCTAAAATCGGTTAGGTTTGCTGATGACCAAGCATTAGTTGCTCAGTCAGCCAAGGGGTTGCAAGCATTGTTGAGTGAATTGGAGGTTCAGTGCGATAAATATGGGATGAGAATAAATATTAATAAAACAAAGGTTATGCGATTTTCCAGAAAGAAAAAGGCTAAGCTAAATATTAAAATAGGAGGGGAAAAAATAGAGCAGGTAGAACAGTTTACATATCTCGGAAGTGTTTTGGACCAACACGGTCAAAGTGGTAGGGACGTAAGGAGAAGAATTGCGCTAGGCAAGGAGGCTTTCTCAAGGAGGAGGGAGTTGATGACGGGGACGTTGAGTAGGGATGTTAAGACAAGACTCGTAAAAACTCTGATATGGAGCGTAGCTATGTACGGCGCGGAAACATGGTCGCTGAAGCAGGAGGATAGACGTAGATTGGAGGCTTTTGAAATGTGGGTGTGGAGAAGAATGGAAAAGGTGAAATGGACGGAAAGGAAAACAAATGAGGAAGTACTAGAAATGGTGGGGGAGGAGAGGGGTTTGTTGAGAGAAATCCTATGGAGGCAGGAAAAATGGATGAAGGGCGTATTGAGCGGTAGTGGAATGTTGAAGAGGGTAATAGAGGGAAGAATGTTGGGCAAGCGAGGTAAGGGTAGGAACAGGATAGGGATGTTAGACGAGATGAAGGGAGGAAAGAAGTACACCGAGATGAAGAGGGACCTGATATAGATTAATTTGCTAGGTGGGGAGTCACAAAATGTTTATTTGATAGTTGGGTCCATCCAAAAACCTACCTTAACCGGTAGATTACCTAAAAAAAAAAAAAAAAAAATTCCTACAACGAAACCCATGTCAATGGGAAAAAGGTAAGGCTTAAGCGTTTCATTCGTTACCTTCTACTCGTTCTACTTCTACTCGTTAGTATCTCTTGACGACGTTCTCGGTGAGGGCATCAAAATGTTTAGCCTCTAAAAGAGGATTATTACGAAGAACCAAAGCGCAGCCACGCTTTAGGCCACGTCAGCGGCTCCTGAATTCTCGAAGAGGGAGAAAAAAATGGTTGTTCTCGCTATCTTAATTTGACGTAATAGGTCGCACCAGTAGGTGACAAGACATGTAGTGGAGGGAAACAGGAACCGTCCCAGTGGCTGTGCTCAATCCAGGGACTGTTTAAGACTATGGCATGCGACGACTGCCGAATAACAGTCGTCGCATACCCTGCCATACAATTGCGGCGCAAATCCGCGGATTTCCTGAACAGTTTCCCAGATTGCTGCTGACTCCCGCTCTCATGGTCGAGGGATAAAAGTTTTTCACTTTCCGGAGGGTTCGTGCGGAAGGAATAATTTCTCCGGAGGACTCCGTGAATTTTCACGAGGTCTGAAGACGAAGAATCAAGAGGGACTTAATTGGGTTTGAGAGAGAGGGGAAGATGGGGGTGTGGGAGATTTGCATCCCCTCCCCCCCTCTCTCTCTCTCTCTCTCGCATCGCGACGAATAAATTATGAGGGTACGTTGACGCTAGAATCATCAACAATGGCATCAAAAGCACGCGGGCAACTCTCGGGAGGGGAAAGGGAGTGGGGGAGTGCGTATGTGTGTGCATATGACGGGGAGGGTGGGGGTTACTTTGAGGGTCCTCTGACATGGGGGTGTGGGCAGGAGGAGTTTATGACCGGCGATGGGGAGGGGTCGTATATAAGCTCGCGCTTGCGCCTCGTTCACCGGAGGGGGCCGGAGTAGGGAGGGGAAAGGCGGTCGTGTGCCTCACGCCTTTACTGCGCGGTGGGCCCGTCTCGGCGTTCAGTCATGGCCCGGGAGGCGCAGTCGGAGTGCGCGTCGGGACGCTTCGGGATGCAGAAGGGAGGAGGTGGATGCTCTGCCATCGGGACCGTCCGCAGGAAGCCCCCGCCGCTGGTGGCGTCGCCCGCCGGGACGGCGACGTCAGTCCCCGGCGTGCCCTGCTCTAGGTTCGCCGCCGCCGCGAGGTCAAGGTTAGGATAGCCCTCCAACGCCCGGCTGGGCGGAGACGCGAGTTGCGTGGACCCCGGTGTCGTTCCCGGTTCCCCGATGTGCGTTCCTCCTCGGTAGCGTCGTGTTCGTCGATGGCTTACGATCCGGTCACGTCGCGACCCTTGTCCCCCCCTTCATCGCGAAAGGGAGCAGTGCGAGTCCTCGTGATTTAGCCCCCTTTAGTGTGTGTGCGAGTGTGTGTGTGTGTGTATACACGTCTTTTGATGCCTTCCTTCCGGTGCCTGGAGAGTTCGTGTTTTGGTGGGCGGAAATCGATATTTTCGATTCGCCTGAAACTCCTCTCTCGGAGGTGGGGACGAGCGTGCTGTTCTGTTGCCAATTTTCTTCGTGTTGTGTACTCATTCGCGTCCGCAACCGTCGGTGGTGATTGCGACGACGCGCAACCTCTTGTTTATATTTTTATTTTTTTTAATTCTCGGGTCAAGGTTGTGAAGCATTCATACGGGAAAGAATGCGAGTGGCAAGTCCCATTTTGAAATGGATCACTTCGGTAGTTTAAGCCCGATCAGTGATTGATGGAACTTTGCCCTCAAGTTATCTCCGTTCCGTTTCTCAGAGGCATCTCTGTGTTTACCTTGGAGTCATTTTTCAGTCCAGCCGCCTTGCCTTCGAGATTATTTTGGCATTAAAATTTTTCGCACTACTAGGATGATGTAAATTCCTGAGCAGTCGCTTATGAATGTCACAATGTGCTCATGAAAGCTGTTATGTTAGACCCGGTTTCTATTTAAAATAACCGACGATGTTGGTAAATGCGTGCATATGTACAAGCAATTCGCTCAGATCAACGTGATTTAAGCGACAGTACGGTTCCGGAATATAAATTATATTTGCGATAACGTTATCTGTATAAATCATAGGAACGGTGTTATTTTGGTTCCAACGTGTTTATAGTTAAAAAAAAATTGCGTGAATACGTATTACAAAAAATGTAACATTAGTTTGTGTTTAAGTTCCGTTTGACTCGCCTAGACTTATTTTAATATGCTCAACTTGTGTAATATTTAACCGTATTTCGTGGTTTCATGTTTGCAGATTTGAATTCTTATGTGGGGAACTTTCGGGATTTGTTTCATGGATGCTAAACCATCCGTGAGCATTCGGATGTCACAGTACGATTTGCGGACTATTTCAGAGTCGGATTTGTGGAAAGTCATCCGTTGGTTAATTTTTTTTTTAAGTTTCTCGTTTATCACAATGTGATTGACTTATCATTGTTCTCGCTTCGTGCTCTGTTGAGCCTTTTGTCCCAATGATAAAGCATGAGATAATTCTATTAATAGCTCTCAGATAGCGAATTTGATCAAATTAATGTTTTGTAGTGAGCATCATCGTCGACTCTTTAGATGTAATTTTTTTCTTTCTGCTATGAGTCATCCTGTTCCACTTAAAGGCACCCATTCGCTGCCCATTGACCGTCACGTTTGGCGAAATTTTCTCCTCTCTTTCCTTTTCGACCCACTTCAAATCAAACCTCCTATTAATTGGATGCTTGCCGTAGTTCCTTAAATGGTTTTCTAAAAACTCCACGCCTTCGACGGAAGAAGCGGACCTTTTTTCGTTTCTCTCTCGACGTCAATTAGCAATTTAAATCAGCTAATTAGTGCAAGGTAGGGTGATGTGAGACGTTGGCGAATTCAAGGGAGTATTAATTACTCCATCCCCTTGGAATTTTTCAGCATTGAAAAAATAATTAACATTTATATCTCTTCGGTTAGTTTTAAAGGGCATTGAATTCATAGTTTAAGACGAATAATTAGTTTAATGTTATGTTAATTGCCAACATTAATCATTAGTGTCGTTAGGTAAAATGCATTCGAGTGCAGAGAAGCTTTCTGGCATAAAAGGCGGGAATTAGGCTATAAAATTGCTCGCTGGTTCATCACAATATCCCTCTCTAAAAATGCATTCTTATTTTCTCACCATTCCATCAAGCTTAATGTTACAATCTCTCGTGATTTTATATTCTTTTCTTTATTTCCTTAATATGCTAAGAAGGTATTAGATACATGATTTTTAACTTAAAAACAGTAGACAGTGGTGACGGTATAGAGCGTTCGACTGTTGACCCGAGGTCACCAGATTCAAATCCCGCTTGATTACTATTGAATAGACGTACCTAAAATCCATGCGGATTATATGGTCTCGATATTCGTTGGAATCGGTCGATGGCACAGGGAAGGTAACTTCCCTCCCAGCCTGAGTGGACTATCAACTATCAAACTTCCCAAGGTTTAGTTCAAACCCTCCTTCCATCCAAATCAACTTTCGGATTAATTGCTGCGGTTTTGGTAGCGGTCGGCGAGTGTTGAATATCTCATCCGTCATACATTAAATTACCCCCTCGTTACCCCCTCGGGTGATGCTTCAATCCGCCCTGTGGGACGAGGCCAATTAAGACAACATTCCAGAGCTGCCGTGCCCACGAATAATCGCACGCACGCGTCGCTGTAGAACGCATCACGTGGCGCCTTCTCCCTCCCCCTCCCCCACCGACATCCTCCACCCTCCACGCCAGTCTCACCTCTCGATGCAAGAGTGACGTGGACCTCCCGACAGATTAGATTTCCCCTTGGGAGTCAAGGAAATCAGCGTAGAAGCATAGGCGGTCCTTCGATTGCTTTTCATGTTTTGACTCCAAAAACTCGGTTGTCAAAGAATGTGACCACGAGGTATTGACCGCCGTTGAGCTTGTTGCCGCAAGGGGTCAGCAACCAGCGGACCGCAAGCAGATTTTGGGCTTGGGGAAAGGTATTCATGTAAGGTTAGATATTGGAAAAGTAGGGCTTACCTTTCCCAATTTTGATCATGGTCGGGGAATTTCGCACCTTGGACCTAATTTGTAAACTTGGAAATCATAGTCCTCCTTAACAGTTGCTGTTTTCGAATCCACATCTTTCTTCAGAACCCCATCTAAAAGAGCGTTGTTCGAACCTAATCCTTTTGTCCTTGACCGTTTTGGACTAGTTTTGTGTTTTGTTCAAATATAAATTTGAGATTGTTAATTAATCTCCATTAGCCCGATTATCACTGCATGTCATGTTCATTTTATTTGCTTCATGACTTTAAGAGCAACATGAATAAAATAAAATTGTTTTTAAAGATATTGAAGGGAGATCGCATTAAAGACGAAAGATGTGGTAGCCGTATTTGCGGCAAGATTGATTCAGTTTGATATATCTTATGGGTCTAGTCATTCGGCGTCTTCTCCATTCTTTTGCTGACAGTCATAAGCACTAAAATATCAGTTCCTATAAAATGAGTGGGATGGTTATGGCATTAGGATCAATGTAAATAAAACAAGGAAAGTGAGGTTCTCGAGAAATAGGAGAGGCTTAGTTAAGCATTAAAAGTGCATTCTCAACCCAAAATGAGATTATAACAAATGTAAACGAAAAACGGTTTCCGTAGAAATAGGACTTCAAAGTTAAACATTAAAATTTCAGAGCGTAAACTATAGAGTGAGTAGAAGGATTTGGGTATCTTGGAAGCGCTTTGGACAAATATGAAAACAGTAGTATGGACATCAGAAGAAGAATTGAGTTGGGCGAAGTAACTTTTATATGGAGGCAGGAGTTGATGATAGGGACGTTGAGTGAGGATGTTAAGAAAAGATCGGCGACGACTTTGATATGGAGCGTGGTTTTGTACGACGTGAGCTCTTAAACGTTGAGGCAAGATGATAGGCGTAGATTAAAGGCTTTTGAAATGCGGGTGTGGGTAAGGCGAGAAAAGGTAATATGAGCGTAAAGGAAAGCAAACAAAGAAATATAATGCATTGTGCAGGAGGAGACATGGGTTTAGGGAGAAATCCAAAGGTGGTAGGAAAAATGGATGGAGAGCATTTTGATTGGCGTTGGAATGTGGAAGAATGCGAAAGAGGGTAGGACGTTAGCCTTAGTTAGTTAGTCACTTAGTTAGACAAGATAGGAGAAGGAATGAATGGGTCTGTTGGGCGAAATGAAGGGAGAAAGGAATAATGCAGAATATAAGGGTTTATTATAGTATAGGTTGTCGCCTTGTGTTTTGTTTGGTGGCGCCTAGGAATGTTGAGGTGGTTAGTCTTTTTCGTCCATCCAAAGTTTGACGTTATATGGCCAAAACCTCTTTGCTTTTTACTTGTGCAAAGTATGCCAGAACACCCGTGGGAAATATCTTAGACATGGATCAAATTATTTTTCTTAAAATGAATTACTTCTCCTGTTTTGAAATATTTTCGAGCAGGTCTGGAAAACACTTAACGAAACTAAGTGATGCGAGTTTGACTCATCAGTTTTCTTATGCTTGTCGGGAGTTCAGGTCGTCGATAGTTCCCCGGCCTTGTGTATTTTTTCGGACGTGTTACGTGTAGTTCAAATCCATTGCCGCCTCTCGGATCCCATTTCACTTCTCTTCCTTGAGTTGGCAAGTTGTGAGCGAATCACATTCTCCATCCGCAGGTACCAGCGCAAGTGTTGAGCAGCTCGCGGGTCTCGATGAAAGTTTACGGAGCGAACAAGCCGCAGCCTTGTTAATTAATGAACGAGTTTCGCGATTGCGAGGAGCGGAGGAGGATGCATCCACGCGTACTGTGCGGAATATCCCGTGCGCATATTGTGCCTCTCCGTAGTCGTCATGCCATGCGTGTTCAATTTGAAAGCATTACCGGTGAAATTTTACCCGGTGCCCGTTTCTCAAACCAGCAGGACAATTTGCTTATGCCTTTGAGATTACTCGTACAGAGTTTTTTAAGTGCCAAAGTACCTGTTTACGGCAAATATCACGTTTATGGATATCGAGGGATTTTATGTACACTATTTTGCGAGTTTCGTAGGTTTTCGTTTTGAGATTATTTGTAGCTTTGAGAAGCGTGCCCGAAATATCTGTAGGATACGTGCAACTATCATAGTGCACATTATAAAAATGAAAAGTTATCGGACTGCGAAACTTGTTCAAAGTGTCAATTAAGTGTGATCGTATAGTGACAATTAGTGACGTCGCTAGTTAGTAATAGCTCAGCACCTCGTGAATAGGAGCTGCAAATTATTTGAGTTTATCTTATAATTATCACGCTGTGGAAAATAAAGAGCTTTCTGAAGAATGTAATTAAAAATAAATCAGTAATTCCATTAAGATGATTTCTGGACATGCGGAACACAAAGCATGTTGCTAGAAAAAGCGACCTGTGTTTTTTCTTTTTTCGACCATTAAGTGTGACGAACTTTGGAAAATTCCCGCCACATCCATTTAAGATACGACTTTGATTTCATTCAATGAACTGTCATAAGTGGAATAATATGTTTCAGCAAAATCGGCCGGTGTCCAACGTTTTTAAATTTATAATAGGGATTATTGTGCTCGTTTTGGAGTTTCGAGCATGCGTAGGTTACTTAATATTCTCCTTCTTATATGGGGAAATCATCAGTTTTTCAGAAAATTTTCCCTTGAAAATGTGAACCTCTAAATAAAAATCGACAACTCTCTCTTGGAACATCGTTTAGGATACTGTGGCGCTGTGTCATTTTCCATCTCCCTCAACGTCCTCGGATCATTTTGCACTCATTCCAGGATGGTTACTCCAGTTTCTAGAAAAAATACTAAGTGCTTTCAATTTAAATTTTAACACAATAATTTAAAGATTTTAA
This sequence comes from Hetaerina titia, assembly GCA_037158775.1. Classification (NCBI taxonomy): domain Eukaryota; kingdom Metazoa; phylum Arthropoda; class Insecta; order Odonata; family Calopterygidae; genus Hetaerina; species Hetaerina titia. The sequence goes on along the minus strand of CM073774.1, from coordinate 48,267,137 downwards.
GGCACTGAATTTTTTTGTAATTTATTTCTTATCCGGTGTGCTAACTTACTCTATTGAGTTTTTGCTCAATTGGGTATAAGAAAGGGACGGTACATTAAGAGAGGAATTTTTTCTTATTTATTTCTTATCCGGTGTGCTAATGTACTGTATTGAGTTTTTGCGCAATTGCGTATGTGAAAGGGACGGTAAATAAAGAGAGGAATGGTTCTCATTACCGGTGTCGTTACCAGTCTTTTTTTTGCTTCTTAGTGAAGGAGTAATGATGTTACTTCACATGAATTAGAACCGGTTTTTTAATGCAATAAATTCCTTCGTGCACCTCGAGTTAAATTGGCGATAAAAGCAGGATGCATATCATACTACCTAGCCCTCTTTAGAATGAAACTAACTTGGTTTTAATGATTCAGGCTTAGGAGCAATTCAAAAATTTACTAGGGGAGTGAAATTTTTAAAATAAGTTATTTGGTTAGTTTAAAAAAAACTTATTTCACAGCCATCAGAAATGTGGTGTACTTTCAGTTGGATTCTCTTCTTTATTGCTCCGAAATATTTTCTACTTATGGAAAACTAAGGAATAAATTCGCGATATTCTATATGGGTAAATTATATCGGATTTTCGTCACCTAGTTAGGAATCCTATTTGCTTGAAAGATTGGTTCAAAAATATAATATGTACTAAACTACTTACGCTCAAAATTAACGGGTTTTTTATTTTTATATTCCATGTATTTACACATGTGACTCAAAGGAATATTTCGTTAAAAATTTGAAGCAAATAAAATGCGATTCTGCCAGTTAATATTGATATGTTGCTTGGGCATCTAAATTTTTGCAACTTTAGGAACGAGTTTGAAGATTGCCGAGCTGTGTCTCTTCTCTTTTTGCAAGTGTCCGCAATCATTATTTAGTCAGCCGATGTTTAATGTCACCGTATACCTATGCAGTTCTTCGTTATCCAAGGTTTCGCTGTTTTAGCGCCATCAGATTGGATCATTGTGGTGACAAAGGTGGGGTGTCGTCAACCCCGATTGATATCTATTAGATAGAATTGTTTAAGTAATTTAATGGTGAGATTTGTTGGCCAGTACTGTGTTCAAATTATTTTTACGTCAGAATTTCGTATTGTTAGGTGTCTTTAGAGTGTAGAGAATGTCGTGGTATACTTGTTCGTGTAGAATGTTTAAGCTCAACATCGTGCTGTGGTGAGCCTCTTTAGACGATGAAACAGCTGCGAAATCATATTGATATATGTATTCATGCGCTGTTTCCCGCTTAATAGACTTGACAGTTGGGCTACTCTGTCGGGAAAAAACGGACAAAAATCGGGAATGGAAATCCATGTTAATCTGAGGGGCCACGCCGCTTGATTCGAGCATATCCTTTTCATTCAGATCTGTGCGTAGTCACAAAAAAAACCAAAGCGATGACTGTTGGCCGGTTGGATCAGCCAAACACCACAATCGGAGAGTCACCTGTTGCCCGTTACACAATGTGTCTGCCAACGATCACTGGGATAGTCTTTGGGTGCACTACTGACAGTAATGTTTCATCGGTCCGGGAGGCGTCGACGTGCGTGCAGACTGTTCACTGCTTTGGAGGAGGATGTGCCTCACGCGTGTGCGTGCAATTTCGCTCCACACCCCCCGTCACCCATTCCGTTGACCACCCGGACGGGCAATGGCTCCCCTCGGTCGAGCTCTTCGAAGTCTCCGTGTTTAAGTGAGTGTTAGCTCCGTCGTAGGGTTGCAATATTGTGATCTGCGGAAATGAAGAAATGAGGCACTGAAAATCGAAATTTCCCACAAGAGATAGCTAAAAAGTAGCATAACCAGCGTGCAGGTTATTCGCCATTTTAAATTATATTTTTGAAACAGACATTAATCGTAAAATAGTTTTGGTTATAATGGGCTATTTTATTTTATTCAATGGGTAATTTTCACTCGGTGAATGAGGGCTTATGAAAATTACTCACCGTCCCCGTCTCCCTCGTGCCGTCAATGTATTCTCCCAGGCCGCGTACACTGTCCACGTTCTTTTACCGAAAGAGCTTCCGCGCATCGCGGCGAGGATCTTGCCCGCTTCTCGTGCACTGAAGTTATCGGAGCCGCGATGTTCGGAAAGCTTGCTTCTCCCTCCGTTTCCCCTACTGGGATCCGGCGCTTCGGATCTCCGATCGACGAGCAGACCCTCCGCTCCAGCCTTTTGGCGATGTTATCATATTCGCGAGAGATTTTTCAGTAAGAAAAATTCCACACGAATTCATGATGTCATTTTTCAGAAAATTCTACCGGTTGAAGTTTTTGGAGGGCCTCTGTCTACTATATGTTCTTCTTCCCCAAAACCGGACGCAGTTCGAAGATTTTGGGGAAGTTATGAAATTGAAGGATCATTTCGACTTTCTTTGCTCATGCAGTTGAAATTGAAAGCGAATATCCCAGTGGAAAGAGCACATTGCGCCTGTGTTCAGTGGTACTGCAAATTATTGTCGAACGGAAGGTTAAACAAAAGCAACAGAACAGATATCCGGAATTTCAATTTATTAATTTTAGTCTTGTAAATGCCATAAATAATGCCTGTCGTTGTGCTAGACGTAAAGTCAAATTTTCTTCTTACCACTCGTTCAAATGCCTAAATATTGTTATTTTCTCTTTGCAATTATCTGAAATCTAAAAATATATATTGAATTCACGATTGCAATGACTTAGTCGGAATCCTTTAGCGCAGTTATCTTTTTTTGCGTAAGGAATGCCATCATAGAACGTCTTGGAATGCGAAATTAAAAGAATGTTGAAAGCGTATTCGTTCATCCATCACGTTTTTGTTGATGATGACGTCCTCGCGTAACGACGTTTGCTTGCGGTTCTTAAAAATCTCAATATATGCAGAGGAGCATCAACAATGTTCAGTCTAATAGGGAAAAAGAATCTCACTTCTCTGCAATTGCGGTTCTTGATATTTGCTCTATGCAAGTGGAAAGATGAATGAAAGCAGTAGCACAGAACTCGCCAGCCAAGTTTCCACTTATTCAGACGAAGTTGTGTATTTTCACAGGCTATCCTTTGCTGACATTCTGTCTGCTCTTATTAAAGAAGCGATTATTAACCGTCAGCACAAAATCACTTCACTGCGTGTTGTCAGTCCCATGTTTCTGCCGTTTTGAGAACTTGTCATAAATCATCTTGCTTTTTCCCCAAATTGCAGCGCTTATTATTTTTCGCCGTAATCTGTTTTCTCGACATTTCAAGTCCGCATAAGAGAAGCCTCAAACCTTCTTACGGGTTATGCTCATGCATAATATAGTTCTTTTAATCATTTTACCTGACGTTTTTAAGGAGAGAAGGTATATACAAGTGTACGAATTCAATTCAGAGTCATGGTATGGAAGATCTGAAGAATGCACCGTAAATATCGTGATGCGTTTAAGCAGAAATCAACTTTTTTCGTCGTAAAACCGTGTTTACCCAATTGTGGCAAAATCAGGTGGTCCGCATACATTAGCGACTTTACCCAGAAAACTAAGGCATGAATACTCTGTCCTAAACCTAAGGCAATGGAAGAAACAGGCTGTAAAATGGATTATTTAAAAATGAACTCAGCATTAGTTTCATGTGATACTGTTCACAGGGACACTGCGAACAAGAGTGATACGAGAGTCTTATTTTTTCTTTTAACGCAATGGAACAGAATTCATCTCGCCATCACAACTTTTGGTTAGAGGGCGCGTTTCACTTAGAAAAATTAGTTTTTTAAATTTTATATAGAGGAAAAAATATCGTTTTAATTACATGCTTAAAAATGAAATAACTGTGACATTGTCGACGTTGACAAAATGGAAAATAATTGTCCAACCAGTATTCAAACTAACAGTGTACAGGGTCATGAGACCTATTCGTTGATGTTATCAAGGTGAAGAGTTATCCTCACAATGGGTGAATGCGGATTCTTATTGCCATGAGAGCGTCGTCACTTGGCGTGAACTTAATTAGTTTGCAGTTTGTGGGCGACGCATCGATGAAAGTTGTGCGATAAGAATTATCCGAGCCGTGGTTTCGTGGCGAGTGATCGTGTGCCACAACCCTCAATCCACGAATTGAAGGCGACTCCGCAGATTTCGGAAATGAATCTATATGTTCCGCTCCTTATCGAGCGAGTGGAGTAATTGGTGAGGAGGGACTGGGCCTTTCGACGGCGTTATCGCCAGTTCTCATCTCGAAACTTTCGCGCCCGGCCGAGCCGGCTGGCTGGTTGGTGTGGGAGGGGTTATGTGGCCCTCGGGGGGTGTAGAGAGGGGAGAAATCCCTTATCTCGCTCCTCACACGCGAATGTTGCTGCTTTTTGTCCGCCGCTCGGGTCTCCTCTTCTCTTTCCAACACCGCGAGCGAAGGAGTGTAGGCCCCAGAGGAAAGTTGCCGATCTTCGACCGAAAAATAAGTGTGTGCGCTGCGCGCATTAAGGGTTAGGAGCGGAAGACTTTTTTGGGGCCGTGGGCGCGATCGGCGAAAGCCTCCCGACAGATTTTCTTTTCCGAGGAGATCTCAATTGTGCTTTTCAGTTCTTGTCGTGGAGTGCAGGCCCGGTGGAGCTTTTCCCTTGGTGGTATTACCCGTACGATTGTTTCGTGGGCGCGTGGATTCTCGAGACTCCATTCGTGTCGCCTGAAAGTGAGCAGTTTAATGTTTCCGGAGGAAGTGCGCTTTCGTCTCTTCGTCTCACGTGACCGTAGCAGGTGGTATATGACAACTGGATTGCTCATTTCACCAACAGCGACCACTTTTGAGGGTAGGAGAGTGGGATTATTTCCTGGGAAACTGAAGATTTCTCCGAGATGTGCTGTCGCCATTCGGTCGTAGTCGCAAAGAAGCATCCAAACTTCAAAACAGTGCTGTTTATCGACATTGATGCGGAGGTTTTAGTAACACAACGTCATTGTTTTTTTATTTGATTTATGGAAACACGGGCGCGCATCTCAGAAAAAAAGGGAATTTTTTAATTTCATTTTCTCTTATTTTCTTCTAACCGTTGCATTTCTTGGTTCTGCTCTTATGATTCCCAAAAATGTCTCACATTTTTCTCGTCACGCTGTCTCATACGTTCAAAACGTCGTTCGCAGCCTCAAATTTTCCTCCCCAATTCCCATGGTATGGGTCACCACTGCCATTTTATTAATTCCCCAAACATCTTTTCCGTCATCAGTTAGCCTTTCACCTGAGGTTATTATTAATTTATATATCTACGAGTCTGTTTTATTTTCATATTTTTCCCGGTGGCGTTATCTTCAAGAATGCCACGTGCTTATTGCGAGTTTAAATTTTGGGTTTCATTATTGACGTCACGACTATTACCGTAGACTGAGCATGGCTTAGCAGGAAGTATAATTTTTAAAAATCGAGTATACATGTAATATCACCGAACTACATATTTGCCTAACCAGGCGAGGGGTTTTCAACTATGCTATCCAAATTGTATTCCGTGACCTTGAAAATCGACTGGTTTTTATGTGAATGGCGGTGCTGACCTAGTTTTAACTCATCCGTGAACTAATGCTGTCCCCCTTATGAATATGTAGCACTTCAGACTTTCGATTCGCTGGATCAAGCAGCAATACACGTTTTGTTGTCATTTCATCTTGAATAATTCAATAGGAATCCTTCCTGTCGCTCAGGATTTCTACTGGTAATATAATATGGAAATATTGTTCCCGAACTCATAGCGTAATTCAAATGTGGCCCTTCTAACTTCCACATGAAAATGAACCTTTCCCGGATATAGCATCGCAGATTGAGAAGTTTAGAGCGTGCATATTCGTACCTATATGGTTATTAGTGGCATGTTTCATTTCTGCTCCCTATCCATTCCTGAGGCGTTGTTTATGCTGTTGACTCATTAAGTTATTGATGGCTCACTGAGGAGTTTCGTTTTTTAATCGTCACGTTTGCAAAATGATTACTATACTTTTGTAAAAATTGAGGAATATATTACAACCGCCTGGGAGGTTTTCTATCCATATTGTAATTGGAAATTTTATTAGACGTCCGTATATTCTTCACCCCTAAAACTACCCGTTTTTTATAATGAAAACTTTGTTGCAATTTTCCACAGTTAAAACTTTATTGCCGACCATGGTTTCGATACACTGTATCATCTTCAGGTCTTACCTGAAGGTCTTTACCTGAAGATGATACAGTGTATCGAAACCATGGTCGGCAATAAAGTTTTAACTGTGGAAAATTGCAACAAAGTTTTCATTATGTCTCGATTCCACAATATCACGCCTGATTCTTCACTTTTCGTACCCGTTTTTTCATGTGTGGCTCAGTAATATATTGCCTGTAAGTTGACAATGCCATCTTACCGTCGTTGAATTGGCATAGCTCTATGATAATTAAAGGTTAATATAATAAAATATAAATATCTCATTTTAAATGATAGCCGCAGCCCTTCACTGCATTATAAACGCATAAATGTGCTCAAATTTGCCTCTTGTTAGCTCATGGCTTCAGTTCTAGGATTGTAGAAAGTGGATTGAAGGTGGAGCTTTTGACGCAACTTTCCGTAATTAAATGCTTTAATTTAACTCTAAGTTGGGATGTGTACGGAGTATTTTGGAACTTGGGAAGTCTCCCCTCGCCCCTTCATTCATTCCCGTGATCACTGCTGCCAAATATTTGCCCGCTGCCTCCCAAGTCGGTTTCGTCCCTCTCCCTTCATTAAGATTTCATTTTGTTTATTGTTTCGTGAATTCGGCGAGTGCTCGGCAAACGTTTATTTTCCCGAGTTCCTTTCATTTTTTTCCTCTTCCGCGAGTGCGTTTTGCATCGGGCTTAATTTTCGCGTAGGGTCACGCTCGAGTTTTTCTTACTGGTGCGCGAGCGAATTGTGCTGGAAAATGGCATCCGGTTCGAGGTAATCTCTCGTTGACTTTTCCTCATTGCTCTCCTAAACCGGAGAGTGAATTTTATGGGAAATTCATCGGAGAGTTTCGTGGGCGGCTGAGGCCGATAACGTCGGGAGTCGTTCAGATTTTCAATTGAGTCATTTCCTCTCTTCCCGCCGTCTTTTTATACAATGGCTATATTTCTTTCTCCCCTTCACCCTCCCCCAACCCTATAACTAGTAAGTTAGGTTATTAACCCTTGCATTTCCCTCGTTCGGGGTTTGTTCATCCGTATCCCATTTAATGTTAAGTCAGGCAAGACTTCATAAGTCAAGTGGTTGCTCTCGTGGTTTTTTCGTATTTTCTCGTAATTCTTTTTCGCATCGGAGCAAGTGTCTTTGTTCCAATAGGTGAGTGGTTACATCGAGCCCATTCCATAGGCGCGACTCTGGTCAGAGCATGTTGAGTTCGACGGAATAAATGAGTTGAATTAAGTTGTTTTCTTAGAAGCCCGCCATTTTCCCTTGTCTCTGACAGAATGATGCGGTTTACGTTGCGCTGAATTTGGATATTTTAATTTTATTTTGAATGCCAGAGAAATTGCTTTGAAGGTGGCACATAACTATATTTTATACACACACACACACACACACACACATATATATATATATATATATATATATATATATATATATATATATATATATATATATATAAATTCACTGATAGTCATAACAAACACAGAAACCTTCTGTTCTGTTCCTAATTCCTCTTGAGAAAGGTGGTTGGACCACCGAAAATTCGAGAACCAGTGAGTTTTCCCTCTTTTGTGTTTTGGTTTCTGTGTTTGTTATGACTATCAGTGAATTTACATTACACGTTTGTGGGTTTTCCAAAAAAGTGTATATATATATATATATATATATATATATATATATATATATATATATATATATATATATATATAAAGATATACACACACACACACACATATATATCCATCCCGGATAAGGAAATATTTTTACATTTGTGATCTGCTCAAAACCGCCTTCCCCACCTCTCCTGTGTTGGTCATTTACAGGTATGTGTTTTCCTATCCCCTATCCTTATATGTCTATAGTATTTCTATGTGCGAAAATAATATATAAAGATGTATATATTTATATATATTTTTTTACGTCGAATGAAATCCGCGTCACGTCTGTTCTGGTTATTTTTCCTCTTCTTCTTAGCCCTCATGACAAAGTCCTCTCCTGCTGCTTTATTTTTAATGCCGATGGCAAGAAAATAGGCGATCGAGGGCTGGCTGCCTTCACTCTGTCGAATTTCCCAGAAAACGTTCGATAACGTACGAGCTTGGACGTGGCGTAAAATCGAAACGACTCGAGCGTCTAAATGAAGTAAAAATGAGCGTCGCGCTTCGTGCATTATCTCGAATGGCACTATCTGTTTCCTCATTGTGCCCACATCATACTTACTTTCGAGAAATAAAGAGAAACTTAGTGGATAAACCCTCCACCGTCGATGTGCAATAGCCATCCCAACGTGGAGTGGAATACATTTCATAAGATTTTCGAGTCGATGTGAAAATCTTACAATACTTCACAGGGTTTCACGATCTGCAGTGTGATCAATGACCTTTTGAAAAAATACTAAATTGAATAAAAAATAGTTTGCTGAAGACATAGGTAATATACTTTCCAGACATTTGTTAGTGTTGGATCGACCCATCGATTCAATGAATCTTTACGTAATAGGGAAGTGTCCACTGGGTTAAATGATTTGTCATCCCTTCATCAAATGAATGGAGTCTGAATGCCAGGAGAACTCTTCGTTTATCTGCCAAGTGTTTCCTGGCACCGTCCTCCTACCGTGCTGCTAATGGCACAACATCGAAGAGTGCATTCAGTATTTTTGCTCTTAACTGGTAAATTAATCGTTAGCCGACCCTGAAAAGTTTTTGGAGACCAAGCCAGACAGATTTATTATTCTTATTTCATTCACAATGGGCTCAAGCGAGATATACTTAATTTGGCTCAGTCAAACAAAAGGTTCTTTGATATATTATGGTTTTCCAGTGTGAGGTGCTTGAGACTCATTGATTCATTGGACTAGCCCAAGATTCTTGTTGGGGTGCCCAAGGGAACATTTATATTTTAATATTAACGTGTTAAGTTTTTATGTATTTTATTGGAATGCAAGTGAAAATTTTGACCCACCCAAAGCAAGGTATTTCGTCAATAACACCTCAAGGAAAACAATCGAAAATGTTTAGCGACATTTCATTAGGTTATTTTAGAATATTTGTAATAGGAATGACACAGCACTATTTGATTGCCGTTGCATTAAAACTAATTTTTCATTAATGAGCAAACGCTGTGCAAAAATCTTGGCATTTTCATCTATGGTGGGATAACAGTTTGCCAGTTGCGTTCATTGGCTCCTTCGGCAAACTTCCCTTCGCGAAAGTTGGTAACTAATTGTTCGTCAAGGGTCAAAGAAGTTGTTCTTCAGTGAAAGCTTTCTCGTGTAATCAATTCGATTTATAAGCCGCGCTTTTATTTTTTATGGAACTTTTACGTTATAAAGTTTTAAAAATTTGGCAATAAAATGAAACTTTCGAAAATGAAACGTACATGTGCTAGCGTTTTCCATTCCCTTCCCTGAGTATTCAGATGCGTAATAAAAGTAATCCGTCGATTAAGTAAGCGATGAATAATTCACGAAGAAAGCTGCTCCAATTGTGAGGTATAAATGGAAAGAATTTTTCTATTTGAAATGATCACAGGAAAAAGTTGTCGATTAAAATATTTGCGAGAACAGTGTCATAATATAGATGAATAAAATAAAATCGACTCACTTCATAACTCATTATTTCGGTGGTTCCAGCTGACATCATTAAGTTTGAGAAACTACTTATTTATGCACGTGCAAACATATATTTATTTATCCATGTCGTGGGCACCGAGTCGTCGGAGGCGTCGGGTTCCGGTGAGGATGGCGCTCCGAGGGGTTCGAGTACTTCCGGTGCTATCTGCCGCGTGACACACGCGCGCCCAAACGGTGTGGGGGCGGCGAATAATTTCCACCGTCTGCTCCTCAAACGTGCCAAGAAAGAAAAAAGAAGAAAAGATCTGGCAGTTCCGCCGTCGTGCCTAGTCTCTCGCACAGGAGAGCAAGGATCATTGCATTTGCGCCCCCCTCATTTCCCGCCGTTTTCCACCCTCATCTCCCCCTCTCCGTAACCGTTCCAAGGCAGCGCTCGCCTCCAATTCTCTCCCCTCCCCCCATCCTCCTCCCGGGTTGCTTTTTGTTCCACGCTCGCATAAATCTCTCGAAGAAAATAAAGTTCATGTTTCCCTTATGCATATCTCCTTTCTCTGTTCCCCCTTCGGCTTCGCCCTCAATGGTCCGGGGACGGTTCCGTCGGAGAGTTGGGGGAAACACTCCCTCGCGCTCCCTCTTTTCCTCAGGCATCCAGACGGGTACGCCGCATGGGCTCTGGAGGGTGCATAACAGTCGATCCGCGCACGATCAAAGGGACGAATCCATAATTCTTCCTCCTTTTTGAAATTTGTCTTGCTACGTGTCCTTGCGCGGAGCGTTTCCCGGTGGCTCTTAATTCGCTCACCCATTCATTGACTCTCAGGCTCTGTTTACGTCGTCACCTCGGGGGGTGGGGGTCTCTCCGTGGGGCTATGTTCCATCTCTCCCGTCCTCCCCCCCAGATGACGTGAAGGTCGGGGATTTGATTGTTCCCTAGGGAATAGACGATGCTCTGTCATCAGTGACGGATCCAAAGGGAGCTTCAAACGGTCTTTGCCCTCCCCCTTTCGGAATACTTTCGACTCTAATAAAATCCAAAATGTACACTATATATAGCTGCCTGACACTAATTGTAACATCTTTTTTTCTCCTTAGCGTAAAACGTTTCACTCCAGGACAGAAAGGGTTGCTGTCTTCCATTTAAGAGCGATAATTTGTAGATCTAAAATAATTTTCAGATAACTTTTTTAGGAACAAAGATAATAAAATTATTTTGGTTCGTATTTTAAAATGCCAGCTACCTCCCAAAGTGTTCTAGAACCTCGACTGGTTGTTTTACGATAAATGTTTCGTCCTTTATGAGTTAATATTTCGCCTCTTGAGCCGTGGGTGTACACACTAAAAACGCTAATACAAAAATATTTAAAGCGCTCTCGGGTTTTCCATCGGTGTTTCGCTGCCGACCTTTCGAAAGCTAAGTCTGATATTCCTGAAATTATGAAAATTTGATATCATATGAGTAGATCATAATTAAGGATAATTCTCAATCCCCCAGTTACTAGTTGGGCTTATCTTAAGGCATAGTACGTGATGTGAATACACGACACCCTGGTGGATAACTGAACTAACTGGACGCCATAAAATTATGCTGTTAAATTTATTTTTGACCTTTCGACGACTGTTGCCCCTACTGCAACTTCGCTTTATTTTTTGTCACGCCATTTTCTCCATGCCCACTTTAATGCAGCGCATCCCGCCGGCCACATGATAGTGTCAGTTGCCATGTAGAGATTTGCCCCCTTTTAATCTTGATTCTTTAGAGGACGTTTAGTGTGAGCCTGATGAACCTCATCGTCTACTGCGAGCAACGTTTGAAGGACATTTAGACCTGCAAATGACGGTAGGAGCGGGAGTAGAGTGACGACTTGGAATATGGGCCTAGGTCATGCCACATCACATTCACGACTAAAATCGGCTTTAGAATATAGGTTCCATTTGATGTTGCCGACTGGATTTGTACGGTCTGGAATGCGCGCTTCGGTTTACTCTAAGGGATTTTCTTTGACTAGAGCCTGTTCTCGCCGCCACCTTTTCATGACTCCTCTGCTTCTATCGTGTACTATGAGCTTTCACCTTGCCATTATTAACATTATTATTATATTATATATATGTTATTTCATTCAAGATAATTCTTACCGATTAATGTTTGCTCTTGGACAGTCGTTATCGACTATTATATTTTCCCTGTCGCGAGAATTTCCTTTCCGAGTTATCCTCGCACTTATTTCTTTCTCCATTTCTTCGTGACTAACTTGCCGTCTAGAAACCCTATACTCATCCTCCCTCCTCACTCGGTACTTAACATACTATACTCCCTCTGTTGCGTATGTAAAAAAGGATTGGTAATTCAGTGGTTAGGGCGCTGGGCTAATTACCCGAGGGTCCTGGTTTGATTCCGCGTGACGCCTCTAAGAAACCAGGGCGACCTAAGGGAAAGGACAGATCCTCCTATATGTGAATTTAACACGTCGTACAGGGCTTACTATGAGGTGAACTCGGCTCTCACCCATGAAGCATACATTCGGTTTGGTTGCTGTTAACTACTAAACATTAAGAAATACATACAATTACTAATATTTTTATTGATGAGAGAATAGTCTAAACTATAAACAAACGCACGGTCCTGGCTATTTTGGCTACAAGTAGTCCTGTGTCAGCGTATGGGTTGAAAAAGAATATTTAGAAATCACTTCCAGTCACTTTGCTTCGTGTGTTTAAATTTTAAAGCTTTACTGTCAGAGCAGAGGCATAGACGAGGAGTAGTTGACCAAGTATGTGTGTCCAAATTAGTTTAGGAACTGAATCAAATCAATAAATATAAATAGGTAAAGTCGTGCGATAGTAGAAAAAAAATTAGGAAGGTGTTTCATTGGAGTAATAATAATCTTGCTTTGCTACTGTGCGTGTTGCTACTGGAAGAAGTTTGCAAAGTGGAGTGCGGTCTTGTTCTTCATGGAAATAGAAAGTTTTGTTTTTACGAGCATGAGAAATACTTAATTTAATAATCCCCAATGTTCAGAATTTTATTTCGTGAATTGGCGGTAGGAGAAATGACACACCATATTGACTTCGCTCTCTCCCGTAGAGGACCCCACAGTTTGCACTGACGCCATGGAAATGGAAAGGGCGGACGCTCCACCTTTTTGCAAGTATCTAACTCGATTTTCTGAAGGTGGGTGTTATTTTGGGACGGGAAGGAAATGACGAGAGGGCCGGGGATAGTTGTGGGAGTCGAAGCACCTCCTCCCGTACTTGAATAACTCGCACTCTATCCCGTGAAATATAATTCATGTTCGTAAAGTGCGGGTACTCGGTTGCTTTAATTTTTGTTTTGCGCCGCGGCGATTTCTAGAAATGCTGTGAAAGACGTAAGTAGGTGGGTCCATGAGATAGGAGAGAATAGGGCCGAGGAAGGAGATGGATGTCCTCGTTGCCTCTGGGAATATAAGATTAAACGTTAATTCTTCTTACAGCTTATATTGTTGGGGCACAACTTGCTGCTCGCTACTGCCGTTTCTATGGTCCGCGATATCTGGTCAATAAAATTAACTTTTCTAATGAATTTAATGAAAAACAATGCCTATTCTAGTTACTTTTTGTAATTAATAATGCATTAAAGTGCTTCAATCCTGCACGCTAGGAAAATAGGTGTTGTGCCCTCTTTGATAGGTTGCACATCACTTATGTATATGCTACTATTATGTATACCCTTGGATGTTAAACGGTGTTTTTGGACAACATTTATGTATGAAAGTAATTTGAAAAGTTCTCGGAATGGAATAGAAATAAAACGACTTACTTCAGTACCTTTTTTTTTCCTTTTCAATGTAGTCTCCCTGTACACTGATGGACTTGACCCAGCGATGTTCCAATGTTTTGATCCCATCTCGAAAATTAGGTTCCTTCAGAGCTGCAAAATACCCATCTACTTTAGCTGTTAGTTCTTTGTTTGAAGAGAATCTCCGTCCACCGAGGAACATTTTGAGCTTGGGGGTGATGTGGGAATCTGATGATGCCAAATCAGGCGAATAAGGCGGATGTGGCAACAATTTGTATCTTAGTTCACGTATTCTTTTGTCATGCCACCACACTGTGTGGGGTTGCATTGTCTAGTGAAATAATGAAGAAGGATAGTAGCACTTTTCCAATGGATAAGATTTATTGTATTACCGGGTTTCGATGTATTGCATCATCTTTAGTTGTAATACGTCGAAACTCGGTCGTACAATTAATTTCATCTAGTGGAAAAGTGCTACTATCCGTTCTTTATTATGTTCGACCTGCACCACATCACGCCTGAAACAACTCAGTCATCTTTCATTAAGACGCAAAATGTCTTCCTTGCCAAACCCGGCCTTTTTTCGTGTATCTTTTGCTGTAGTTGGTCCAGAAGTAGTATTGTAATTAAGAAGCGCGTTATCCTTAGGATAGACCTGGGTATGTTTTCTCACTAAAAGTAACTATAATCTAACTAACCTAATAAGAATTTCATTTCCCTTTTAATGGGCCCATTTGTGCGTCCACAGCGTTTTGGCCCATGCATTTATTGAGCCAGAGAACTCAAACTTACGGGGTTTCCTTCAAGGGAATGGAATACTGGCATCAGTTATCAACCAGATCGCCCATTAACATTACTAATTTGAAGTAGGAAGATAAAATTCAAATGTATTTTTAATAACGAATGTGTGAAAAATTGTTGGGATTAGAAGCGGGAGAAATGAGGGTTCAATTAGAGGGTTAATTTGAAGTTGGTATTACTGGAACGATTTCCAAGGGAATTAAATTTTATGGAAAAGAATATGCAAAACTTAAAAATTCATGAAACTTGGGTAATGCGCTTGAAGCACGTGTCAGACGAGAGTATTGTACGTGCCCCATTGTGCCAATTTGTTAATATATCACTGATCAGTAATCACAACCAGTAAGTAAGATGACATTGTAGCGGTATGTGAGGAAGGTTATAATATTCAAGACACCGATGATGGGATTTTCTCTACTCACGGAGATGAATGAAAAACTGTAGGTGTCCTATTTTGTCTCTAGATTGTTTTAAGGTTTTTAATTCCACATTTTTCATTCACTATAATACCCCGCTAAAATGTTTATTAGAGTGTTTGAGTTTCCAGTCACATCGCTTTTGGGATTAGATTCCTCTAAATGTTAGCCTGTTGTAACGGGAATATTTCTCTTATTTAATTCATCTAAAAATTTATTTTATATATTTTTTTAATTTTGGCTACTTCATTGAGGTACCTTAGTCATTGGAAATCTGCAGATAAGTTCTGAGGTAATGAAATTGTTAATCTTCGAACGTACCAGTATATCCATTTCGAAGTACTCAAGAATGTTTATTCCCTTGCCTGGTAGTAAAATGAACACGCTAAGCGTCCCTTATATTGCATCGAGAGGCTTTCAGTACTTGGTTTTTTAGTTTACTCTTCGATTTTCTCGAACGAGAGGAAACCAGTTATATACGACTGGGAAGAAGAAAATAAAACGATGAAGACGCCCCTTTCCCATAACAGGTATTAGAATACGTGAGCCGCCTCACGAAATAGAGCAACCTTGAGACTTGACTGCTTTTATAGGACACCTAAATTCGTTTAAGGGCATCGGTCACACTCTTGGAATTCGCTCTAAGTTTGGAATTATTTTTTGTCGTCTTTTTCCGAATCTTTGCTGGAGAAGCTTTTGGTTTTAATTTATTATGGATTTAAATTACGGTAAATTCTTGCCCCTTCCTTTCTCCTAATGATTTACGATCCGGATCATCATTGATCACCGCACTATTAATATCCCTATGCCTATTGACATGATTTTAAGCCTTGTTTTTCTTTTCCTAGGCAGGGGCTAGTCCAATATATAGTGAGTACGTCTATTCTTAAATAAATTAGAGCGTGGATCTAAACTCAGTAGTGGTGACATTTTTAACTGAGAGTTTCATCCTGTAATGTTTACAAATTGTTGCTCCGTTATATTCATATTTGAAGGTGTTTTGAGTATCATTTTGGTTGAGTTATAGTCAGGTTTTGTGGCATCTTTGTCATTATAGGTAGTCAAACTATTAGAAATAGATATGGGACAGTCTCTGATAGCTTTTGCGCAACGTCGTTGACCTTTTGTCTTTGAAACTGCATATCCTCAATCTCGCTCAAAAATAAAAGACGACTATCCATCTATCATTAAAGGAAATTTCCACTTAAAAACAACTTAAACCCTCATTATTCCTTCTTCAGATGTTATAATTAGTACACATTTTTGGAAGTGAGAAGTGGAAGTTAGGAAAAATGTCTTTCCAATATCAAAATAGAGCTCGGCACCCAATATTCTAATTTAAATGAATTGATATCGGCTTCAAAAGGAAGTTCTCGGTCGTTTGTGCAAACGATTAATTGCCTGTTTTTCCCAATGCTGAGTGGTTGAGTTTTGATGGAGTATTATTACACAATGTGATGATTTTCTTAGGAACTTAACATTTGTAATAACTGCTGGACATAAAATACACTTACATAGCACAGTCATTCTTTCGAGTCTTAATTACCTTGCCGTTTAAAACTCATTTACTTGGTCATCTGCGCTTACCTGATATTCTCCCACCATTCCACCTCCCCCACCCCATGCTTCTGGCCTCTTCGGATTCTCCTCGACATATTCCTCGCTTTCCCTACCATATCTCACATTTATTCGTTTGTTTTTCCTCCTCTTCAGCTGATATTCTCCCTCCTTCCCCATATCAACTACTCCGAAGCCACCATTCTGCGCTTATCTTCTGTCGTCGAAGACGGAAGAGCCTTCAAATCTGTGTCATTAACCACCCAGCTTTTCTTTGACAGCTTTACTCAGGATTCCCCTATCACTTCTTTCTCGCAAGCGGTTCTTTTCTCTGACGTCTTTTTTTTCCTTATGCTCTTCCATCAATGTCCATTTTCGTCCAAAACGGCCTGAATCCATCGAGTGTTTTACCTATTCTATTTTCTGTTCCTCTACTTCAATGCTAGATAGAGCCTTCTATTCCCTTATTATCTCTTTGCTTTCGTTTCAGTGTGATTGCGGTCTCATTTCGCTTACTCAGTTTTACCGTAATGCACCCGACAATGATTTGAATCCCTTGTCCGGTTGGAAAATCAAAGCATTATAATTTGCATACCCAACTGAATCAAACCATCACACTCTAGTACTTTCATCCCCAGAGTGAAAGTTGACCATGCCGTTCAATGACTCCCTCAACATTTTCTGATGATATTATTTAAAAAACTTTGGCGTTAACATGACTACCTGTCACACTCCCTTGTCAATCACTGGCCATACCATTTCTCCTTCCCCTATATTCTGCTGCAGGTTCACCAACTTTGCCTATTCTACCCTGTCAAATGACACCTTCCTGAAATTCACCATGTCAACGGGCACCCTTCTTTATGTTGCCTGTTTTGTCCTAATTACCCTCTCGCTACTTCTATGCCCCAACTCGTTCCCCTTCCCTATGAAAACCCCATCCAAGTGATCGCACTCTACCGGGTGTACGTATTACCTCAACCGCCTGCCTTTTTGGAAAAGATTTTACTCTTAATTCCTCTCGTTTTTTTCTATCTAAAAGTTTCTCAACCCAATATATGCACAGTTTAATCTGAAATTCCATATTATTACATTTTTGTTCTCTGCAAAAATCTGACGTGTATTTGTTTTGCATGCTGAATGTTGATCTTGGGTCTGGGAAAATACTCAGACGAAATCTCCTGCTTAATTAGAGAAACCAAACTTTTTATTCTAATTAGTCACAACGGACGCTGAGTTTGCACCGTTGGACGTTTCACATTTATTACGTGACCAACGTTTCCGCGATAAATGAGGGAAGAGGAGGTATCCGCGGTCCCTTATAACTATGATCATGAAAAAACAAACTTGTGTTGTCGGTATGATGCAAGTCCTTGATAATCCAGGGAAACGGGACGAATTATAAGCCGTCTCTCTCGAGCCGAACTCTTGAGCCGGGATGAAAAATGTGAGATTTTGGTCACGAAAGGTGCTTTGTGCAGAGCTGACGGCCCATTTCGAGCGTCGCTCATTTTTCTTTCCTCCCAGGATGACCCCGCTATCTCCCGGGGTCACCCATGCGTCCGTTGGCACTTCTCCGGCCGAGGAGCTCCGCCAGGTACTTGAGTCGGATCGAGTTTTCCGCATTTTAGGGGAGTGAAGTTGGCCCTTTTATCACAGGATTTTCCGGAATGTCACTCGCTCTTCGATCCTCTTTCCTCCCCCCCACCCTTGCCCCATACTCCCGACCTTTCTCTCGGCTCAATTGATAAGGTTACAATTTGCGGCAATACCGAGTGTGACAGTCCGTGATCTGGCAAATGGAAGACTGATATCGATCGGCTGCCCATGAAAGCGTTTTCAGGCCGTGATCTGAACGAAAATGGGCGACCGTACGTAGCAATGCCTTCCCTCTCGCTCCTCAGCACACGTGCCTCTGCGCAGGAGCCAATCGATCACTTCGGCGGTCCCTACGTCACCATAATACTACGGTCCCTGTTTGTCTAGTAAAATCGTTCGTGGGCCATGACGTAGTTAATGGTTTTGTGTGTTTTGGCACGCCTCCGGGACACTCAGGACCCGGGGGTTTATTTAGTTTCTCCGTTCCTTTTCTGTTCCCCCTTCCTCCACCTCCTACCCGCGAAGCACATCGCCGCGTCGCGATTGCGAGGATGGCTGAAATGCAGCCGTCTTTTTGTCCGGGCCGTGAGTTCGCGTCACCGTTGACTAAGTGTTTTTTTTTCAAGTGGGTGCCGAGAAAAGTTTTGAATAGTGCAGAATGCAGCGGCGCTCGCGAGTGTGTTTTGGTCGAGTGTGCCCTAATTTTCGTTCCAAAATCGTTTATTCAACATGGAGTCGAACGATTATAAACTTTAATTGTGCTCTGTTTCCTCCATTCGTTTTCCAGCGGTGGATGAGATTATGGATTTTTGGTGAGAAATGCAAATGGTGAACCTCACCGGTTTGCGAAACCGGCTGCATTCCATTTTCCTCGCGCAAACGTTGAAACGGGAAGTTTTTGTGAACCAGTTTTATTTTTGTCTGCTTACAACTGTTGTTACCTAGCTTCAATGGCTCCATGATTTCTTTCACAAAGGAAAGCAATTATTTTAATGCTCAACTTAAAGTCATAAATAGGTTTTCGTCGCCACAGAAGGGTAATTTGTTCCAACGCGTAAATTTATTATATAATAAGGTAACGCCAGTATATATCTTGTGGAAATCGTATATAAATTTGGGATTATTTTTAATTCAACTTTCTAGAGATTTAAAGTTATGGAGTGTATAATAGCGAAGCCTTGACATGCTAATGTCGTGTAAGAATATCGTTAATAGAATTACAAATTCCTATCAATATAAATGTTGACTTGTTTCATTGTGGTAACTCTCCAGATCCCGTAATTACAGAAGTGGTATAGGGGCAGAGATGTTTCCTTATGTTTACCACTCCTACCCCTAAGTGCCTCCTTCGTATGATGCAGGACTCGACAAGTCGATATCAGCATGCGTAGAAAACTTCACCATTGGCGAATGATCTCTCTCTCTCTGCGTAAACCTTTTATGTCATTTTTCTTAGTTGAGGTGAGTAAGTAGCCTGGCTATTATTAATTACTAATCGTTTTTACTCCAAAATACCTCTCTTAATCTTCACATCCGAGCCCACAGACTCTTCCGATAGAGATTTTTGCCAGTGCCTTACCGTAAATTGTATCAAAACACTGTGATCCGTGGTGTATGAGACTGCCCGGAAGAAAAACGGTCTGACTGATATTCGCAAGGGGTGAACAAAAGGATTCCTATATCACGCGGAACACTCACGTGTTAAATGCAAAACGTGTGTCTTAACACGCGTATTTCGCATGTGTCGGGGCACGGGCGCACGTGTTGGCATTGCATGAGCGCGAGTCCGCGAACACGTGCAATGCGGCGTTAGAGCGCGTGAATAGCGGTTCTGGTGCTACAGAGGTATCCGGCGACGGCTGTAAGAACAATAATCAGAGCAGTGTGTTTCCCACTCCATAGCAGGGTGGCGCAGGGACCGCGTGACGCGCTCCAGGTGTTGTGAAGGATAAGGGAGTCCACTGGCAAGTCGTAGGAGGTCATTTTGAAGGCCTTGTTGACCAACCATTCCACAGATTACTGGACCCAGTGTTACCCACCCAACAAGAAACAATCTCGAAAACGGTGTTTTTACAAAATAGCGTAAATCTAGCTCAATAGATGATCTAGATAACATGTATGGGTGGGTCATTTTCGTGTGTGAACAGAAATAATTTTGTAACATGCAAGAAAATTTGAAAATTTTGTCAAATTTGTAAATAATCGCACCAAAAAAGATCGTCTTGCACCCAGCAGTAGATATTTTTATCCTTGGGTGACAGCAGGTATTTAAAATTAGAGTCTGGCATTCAATTACTACAAGATCTGTCCCAAAAGTAGTAGGACTGAGTCGATTAAAACAAATTTATTGCCAGAATTGATACATTCACTCAAAAGCCTTCGAAGTAGCACCATTGTGCGTCCACACACCGGAGTCAGGGGGTTTTCCACGCATGGTACGCCTTCTGGAAGGCGGCGCCCGGAATTCTGCTAAGGTCCCTCGTCACGGCCTGTAGTATCGCTTCCACCAAGCCGTGGTGAGGCTGTAGGGTGGTGAGGGCTGTAGGATAGCTGAGACATGGTCGAGAAGCTCTTGACAGATCCGCGGGTGATTTTTTTGTCCGTCTGAGAGCATTCGCAACACCAATTTCGCACACACCTTTCTCATGCGCATGTTTTCGGTCACAACTCGATACACATCACTTTTTGGGATGGCAAGTTCATTAGAAACCATGCGAACACTTAATCTGCGGTCCCTGTCCAACAAAGTATTCACTCTTGTAAGATTTTCGTCACTTTCTGAGGTTGAAGGGCGTCCTGAACGTTCGACATCTTCAACATATTCTCTACCCTCCTGAAACAACTGGTGGCACTCAAAAACACCCAATATACCCATGGAGTTATCACCATAAGCTGCCTCGAGCATACCATGAGTCTCTTTCCCTGTTTTCCCCAGTTTCACGCATAATTTAATGGCGTAGCGCTGTTCCGATAAGAGGTTTATGACGGAGCGTTACGAGGTCACGTTCTAGGGGTTTCGTAAATGAACGATCCGCACTCCGCAAAGGCTGGGAGCCAACTAACAACGGGCTCCAGCTTTTTCTGAGACTCCCCTCCCTCGAGCCCAGCCGGAGAAACCGCCGCCCGTCCGTCCGTCTATCCGGGAAAAAACAAGTCCTACTACTTTTCGGACAGACCTTGCATTTATTTGTAATCTACCCCTGCGTTGGCCCATCTGTTTTCATTGAAATATCCGCTATGAATTTGGTGCACACTCGTTCATTTGTTCTCCAGTTCACCTTTTGCGGTAGTCATGGTAAAGTCCTGTAACTCGAAATACAGAAAGTTACTTAGGTACTGCAATTGCCAATTTTGTTTTACGTCTCTCCCGGATTTAGCTTATCGTCTCCTTGCCCGAGAGGAAAGATGAAATTATTTTAAAGACATTAAGTATTCACTTTGGCTATAGCGGATCCTGGATTAGGCCATTGTGTAATATCACCTGTGGTAAAACTTGGTTATCTGATGACTCGGTTCGATTTATCGGAGGGAAATTTTGATCACCGTCGGGCCTTGGTAGCCCTCAGCCGAGCAGCCGAGAGTTCTCCAATAAAAAAGCAATCCCACCTCTTTACCTCATTGTTTTGACATGTAGCCAATTTGGAAAATTAAAAATAAAAAAACTTCTAAAATCGTTGGTATCGGCGCGCGGATTATAGCCGGTCTATTGTCTCTTTCAATTTGGGCCATGTATTTAGTTTTAAAATACGATAGAAGGTGGGGGATTCAATTGATTATCTAATTAAAAAAAATTAAGCTTACCGTCCCCTTCGATGACATCAGTTTTATAAACATGGCAGTTAAAAAAATAATAAAATTACATGGCTGAGACCGGTTTTAGAAATCCTCGTCGAATGCGCACATTAGACTAAAATGTTCCTCGTCACTCGACTGCTTTAACATGTTTCATCTACTTTAAATTAATATGTGACTGCAATACTTGTAATTAGTGTTTTTCCTGCGCCGTGCATTCATTAGAGAGTTTAAAGTGAAAATGTGGCCGTTTACCCATTTTTTCTAACCAGTTTCGATGGAAATCAATGGGTCAAACCAAGAAAGTAAAATTTCCCTTTTACGGAAGAAATGAGGAACCGATGGCGATGAGCTCCTTATGGAGCGATGAGTTGAATATGAAATGGATATATTTTTTAAAGAATTCTTTCATATTATACCTTGTGAGATGTTAGTGGCCCGGAGCTGAACACCCGGGGGAATTCATCCCGGTTCTTGGCTTTGTTCTTGAGATATCGACCTTGAAAAAAAAGAAACTCTATGGTGTGTTGGTGAACATCCCGAGCAATCGCATCGCTAGTGGGTTAAAAGCCTTTAGGAAGGGTCTTCATGGTCGTGCGATCCCTTTGTTGAGTCCGAAGACGGGAGTACCGTTTCTGATAGGGTTCTGCCATCTCCCTTTTCTGAGTGGCGCAGCCCCCTCTTTCCCCGTAGGATATTGACCATCCGGGTGACTCCGAACAATGCCTCCGTCCGCTACCCTTTTACCATGTTAAAAATCTTTATTATTCATCTGTGAATGAGAAGTGGGACTTATTCCTGATTAGTGCAAACAAGTGTGGATTCAGATCGAGGACGCTTATATGTTTTCTCTGGCGTAGGCTGTCACTTATGCAGATCCCTTATCTTTCATGTCTTCGTGTCCTGTGTTCATACTGTACTCTCAGTTTTGTGAAAGATAATCCCATTGTTTCGATGGATACGTTTGTATCAAATGTCGGAATTGAACATTTAAACGAATCATTTGGTAGAAATATGTAAGAGGTTTTTGACTTTGGTTTTCATGTCTAGTGCGATTTTCATTGCCATTATCCAAGTTTGTAACATGTTCATTCATATGTTGTGCGTTGGAGGTTTAATTCGGATGGCATATGCAACGGTGGAGATCGTGTTAAATGTACGATTATTGTGGGCATTAACAAATGGAGAAACTACTGGGAAAGATCAAAATCGAAAACTCGAAATTTGAAACTTATGCTAAGAAATAAATCTGCCCATCAACATTTGGAAGGTTCCATCTGACGTGCCGCACGACAGTAGCTGTAAATTTGATCGCAAACATTTCTTTTACAGGTATTTTAAATTTAATTAACCTGTCGAGATATATTAAAATAAAATTTTAAATTACTTGTGAACAAGTTGCATGGACTCCTATACTCTCAGAAAATGTCCCCGAAATAAAGTAGATAATGACAATCTCTAAGGTCTGTTCTCTGTCATCATCATCATCGGAAAACGTCTTATTCTTTCCTGCGTAATTTTCGCCACTCTTTCAGCGCGGGGCGGCGTATCATCGTCACGTGCGAACTTTCGACGGGGTAGGGTAAAGCGATTTTTAACGTCCTCTCGCGAATTATCAAACAACCGTCCCTTCGACGACTCTCTTTCTCATGGAAAGCAGCCTGCTTCAAGTGCGGGAGTTATGTATGCGGCGGCGGGAGGGGGTGGTTGAAATTGAATACCCGGGGCGCGTCGCGAAATTAGAAGATTTTCATCCATCGTAGGAGTCGTGGGCGTTCCACCTCTTTCTTCTCCTCCTGCCTGCCTCCCTCTCCTCTCCTCCCTCTCTCCCTCCCATCAGTCACTCGGGATCCATCTCGTCCCCCGAAATTCCTCGAACCGCCTCCCCACACCCTTCTGCTCCGTTCTGCCACGTCCTTTGAAAGGGCGGGGGGATCGCTTCAAGGGCCGCCGCTCGATGAGGTGACTCCGCGGGGCCTTAAAGGGGAAAGGGCACGTGGGCGATGCCCCTATTGCGCACCCTCCTTTGGCATTTATTGGGTCCTGTTTACTGAGGTTGTATTCTTCGACGCGGCCGTAACGTTCGAGTTAGCAATTCTTTATGTCAAGTCGAGTGCAAGGAGTATTTGTTTTTTTAACAAATATTTTAATTCGCTCACGGACCATTAAAGAGCACGAATTTGGCATGTCGAAACTTCGGATTCCTAATTGAAGGACTACCGATCTAGGAGGGAATCGAAACTACGACCCATGGAACAGCAGGCGAGGGATATTGGAAGTTTCAAGAATAGGGAACCACATACGTATTAAACATATTGTTGAATGGAACATTGGCTCAGGAAATAGTGCAACGATAGGACAATGTGAAGAAAGTTAGTAAAATACGGTGTTTGTCGTCATATCCTAAAAGTAGGCTTGTTTAGAACTCTACCAACCTAAAAATGAAGCGAGAGAAGGTTATGCGTGTATTTATGAGTGTAATAGAGAAAAACATAATAAATTCTTCTGGCATGGCCAATAATACTTAGTGGGAAATACGAACACTGGGTAATAATAACTTGGTGGTTGTTAGTTTCACTGGACCTTGATGACACCTGGTTACGACATTGCCATGCCGAAACTGTGTGTGTCAATAAACAGCCCAAGTGAAAACGGAAAGCAGAAAGTTATTTGTACCTAAATACAAAATTGTGGGAATAAATTCTCCTTCGGAGTGGAAGATTGAGAGCGTCATGTTCATCCCGACACGACCTTCCTGCCGCATTGCCATGGCATCTTTGATCTATTTCGAGCCGGATACTCCCCGGTTGAGGTCGAACAATTTCAAGCGCAACCAGTGGCCCTAGAGGTATAAGTCACGTCACGAGTCCTTGATCGTAGGGGTACAGATGTATTTTCCTTTTATGAGCAGTATATTCCAAACGTTTAGAATGGCATTTGCACTTGAAGAACTCGAAAAAAAGAAGGAACGAGTTAAGTTTAACGAAATTCTAAGACAAATGAAATAATTATATATACGGTGTAAAAATAAAACAAGCATCGGTGATTGACGTAATTGAAAAAAAAAGATTTGCGTCAACATACAACTTTTCATAGTGCTTCATAGGCTTATAAGTTAATTAAAATTACAAAATAAGTTAAAAATTAATGTTCCAGTGATCATCCAATCCAAGATACGTTGTTAAAGCTGATAAAATTATTCCACGTGCAAGTGAAAAGTCAGAAACATTTTAGGAGCTTCCTAAAATTATTTCAGGAAATTAAAGTTGCTGGTCTCGTGGTGAGGAGGGGGGTAAAGTCCTCGTCTGCACAGCAAAAGGTCGCGGGTTAGATTCCCGCCTGGGTGGGTTTCCCTCCACCTAGGGCTTGGATGTTTGTAATTGTGCCCATTGTTAAATTAATCGTTACGAATCCGATGTAAAGGTCAAAAGTGGTGTTTTCGGATTAATGCTAAAAAAAAGAAACTAATAATGACCTACCTCTCTAAAAGAGATAACTAATGACTGTCGCGTTTTTGACGACTTGCGAAAGTTGCGAACAGAACTTAGTCTTTATTCATTTACTACGAAAGACTTCCACCAAGTAACGCATAAGACATGGTCTCATGTTGAAATAAACATTGTTCCCTGCTTTAACTCTTCTGGGCATGTTGCGCCAAAACGGTTTGTGTATCATGTTCGTATCGATATCGTATTATGTAAAATGTAATAATGTCATACTCTAAATAAATGTAGAATTTTTCTTAAACAACAATGATACAAAGTGACGATGAAATGGCAAATATGAAGACATACAAAAATAATGAAATAAAAATACATTAGAAAATAAAATTAAACGTATTTATAAGTATTGTTCTCGATAGATTAGTTTTAATCCACAGCCAGAAATAACTTCCCCGAACACAACAGAAGGACAACACTCATGATTCTCTATTTTGTAAACGAGTAATTGAGGTGAGCAACGCTCATCGGGGCAGTTCAGCTAGGCCACTCAATATCTTCCCATGGAAACAACAACACAAAGGTTAGGGTTACTGCTTTGCATTCGCTCCTTCAATGTGGTGTTGAAGTAGGAACATGTTTTCCGAAGCGAATGGAAAAGTACCATCACCCGTGGTTGTGATATAAGCAGTCATTTACCCTTGCTATCCTTAGATTGTCGAAAATAGTGGGCTGAAAATGTGTCGTGTAGTGAAACTTTTATCCTTCTCACTGTTGTTCTGCTGTTGGATTCATTCATCGCAGCCTCATATAAGTTAAAGCTGTTATAATAATATTAGTTAAAGCGTTTTTCCCTCATTTCGCTTCTGTGGGTTTTTTTTGCTCCGGATGTTGCTGTGGGTCGTAATTTAAGTATTCATGCCAAATGCACGATCGTCAGTTCCGATAATTGAAAGTCTCCAGTTGGTGACACCCAGTGGAGTTCACTGAAGTGTACCTTTCAATCGATCTTATTTAATGGCTGTTGTTTTTGTCCAAAAGACTAACTGAAAAATGCGAGCGATGGCTCCTCTGATGTAATTTAGACAAATTTAACCATTCGGGATCAGTCAGAGTTGCAATTAAAAGCGGCGCTATGTTATTTATATTTTTTTTTCGAGATGATTGGACCACTTCAGTAATTTGAGTGAAATGACCCATCGTTCACAATTATGAAATTTCACGAAAATATCCACTGCACTGGCAAGGTAGCTATGTCGCTGCTGCTAGGTTTGTACTTTAAATGTACTGTTGTCGAATATAAATATTTTAACTTCTGTTGCAATTGTTGTACTTCACCTACGACCTTCAAGTTTTGATCTTAATAGTGTTTATGTTGGGCATAAGGTCAATATCAATTAGTGTAGATTCACGGTTTCAACCAAAAAGCAAATCTTAAAAAAATTCGTTTAATTGATATTGGATGGTAGTTACAAATAATTGAAATAATTATTTGTAACTATCTATTAACTATCTATTTGTAGTTACTAACACCATCTCACAAAAAAATATATTTTTTGAATGGTTCAGAAAAAGAGCTGTGTAAATTTAAAAGTGTTTTTCTCTGCGTTTAGAAAGTTATTGAGTTGCTGAAAGTAAAGGAGAGTAGATGCCATGGGCAACTGCGTAATAATACGCAGAGTACTACATTATCGTCATGGGAATATTCTCTTAAAAATTGGACACGTTTCGGTGCAAGTGAATTTTTAAGTAAGAAAGTTATAACAAGTAATCGTCCCAGCAAAAGTGGAATCAAGATAAACTTATTTTTCCGTGTTTAATTAGGAGTAGCTTGCCCTTCTGGTGAAAATAAGCGTAGTGTCAAGAGGGAGTATTTTTCGATGAAAATATTTTCCAAAGAAGGTTGAGAAGAATGATTCTTTCAGTGATGGTTGCCTGTTAAAAATATTACGAAAATGTGTATGTAATTTGTGTTACGGGTATCACTCATGTATTTTCCAGGCGAAAAAAAAGAGTTGTTTTCGTAAAATCTTGGCAGTTGCGGTAGCCCCTGGAGGTTATACTAACTTTTATTCATAGACTAAAGGTTGGTTGCATAATTTAGAACGAATTCTGAATTTGGGCGGTAGGTACCAAATTACAAAAAGGCTGGTGGAATCCATACTTTCATATTCTCCTACAAACCTCCGAGGATACATGGGGCAGAACGTTAATAGCGAAACATGCATTTAAGGAAATTTTGTGGATTGATTACGCACTTGGTATTTTTTAGCAGTTATTCTGAATAGTAGTCTGAAATTTTGTCTATTTTACAACCGTTGAATTTTTAATGAGAAAAACTTTCCTTGTATCGGTGTTCGCGTCTATCATGTATTTTCCTGTGTGGTCTCGTCTAACAGAATAATTTTGTACCTGTCACTCTAGACAGTTGATGCCTTCAGAGACTAAACACCGCTAAACTCCCAAGTCCAGCCTAACGTGTCACTAGCCAACCAACCATTCTGCATTACCAACCAACGGGTAGTAATCAAACATTAGATTACTTGAAAAAATGAGGGAAAAAGTTATCTACGACGTTATAAATTCAAGCGTAAGGGTAGGAGGACCAGGTCCTTTCCTTGTACGTCATACTTTATGTCAAAACACAGTATTCAACTCGAAGGTGGGTTTGGTAGGTGAGATAGAGTTCACCCAGTATTAAGCCTGGGAGGATGTGAAATTCACACATCAGGGTCGGGGGGCCAGTTCCTTTCCCTGTGCCGGTTATGGTTTCCCAGGAAGTTCTGGCATCCGAAAAATCACATAGCTTGGGTGGAGTTGCAGGTGCCCAAAGTGCCTTGCCCGGGAATCGAACCCGGGATATATATACATACTAACACACATATGGAGGCAGGAAAAATGGATGAAAGGCGTATTGAGCGGAAGTGGAATGTTGAAGAGGGTAATAGAGGGGAGAATGTTGGGCAAGCGAGGTAAGGGTAGGAACAGGATAGGGTTGTTGGACGGGATGAAGGGAGGAAAGAAGTACACCGAGATGAAGAGGGACCTGATATAGATTAGTTTGCTCGGTGGGGAGTCACAAAATGTTTATTTGATAGTTGTGTCCATCCAAAAACCTACCTTAACCGGTAGATTACCTAAAAAAACATACACACACTTGGGTGGAGTTGCTGGTGCACAGAGTGGCTTGTCCCCGAATCGAACTCAGGGCCTCCGGTCAGTATTCCAATGCTCTACCTCGTGGGCTACCGCGAACCACTATAACGTTACCCATATATGTATAAATATGTCCCTTCATTCTATTCAAAGGGCATTCAAGGGAAGGGACAAAAATATATATTTATATACATTACATGTCCCTTCATTCTATTTAAAATTAGTCCGTGTACTTTATGGGCTAGAATCATTCCCTCTTGCTTTAGCACTCGTTTGAATTACTTGTATTATTCCAGTAGGCTAATAGCTAACGTACTCTTCGGATATTAAGTTATCAGATGGCTCCAATTCTAAGTTAACTAATCGTCGCTTAACACTTCTGGTACATTGATGACATTTTCAGCGAAGTACGACAACTTTCTGAAAGTTTCATTCCACAATTTTGTGATTGGCAATTTAACTCTTGTCTGTGATGTTTAGAGAAGAGTGTTATTTTGCTCACCGTATTTGACGTGAAGCATTCCCCCATGCCTATGTCTGGAAAAGTTTTGAGGTTACACGATATCCAGCGAAAGTTGGGTGTGTCGTTCAGTCATTCATCATCTCCGTAAAATGTCTCGAGGAGAAAAAAAAGCCCATGTCCCCCCGAGCGAAGAGAGTCACCGCGACTTCTCCCTTTCTCGTTGGTCGTTCGGGTATCTTTCTTCCTTCCTCTTTCTCTCCTTCGTCCCAGTCCATCCCTCCGCTTCATGGCGAAAGTTTCGGTCCCGCCGAAAAGTTCCCGCGCCTCCCCAAGGGCAACGTGATCGGAGGATGGAATTATTTTGCGGTTTTATACCCGCGTTCTCTCGTATCTTTTAATTTAATTTTTCCACTGCCGCGCGTCGACTCCACGGGCCCCATACGCTTCTTGTTCGTGTTCAATGTTAATCCGTACCGCAAGGGATGTCTTCGAATCAAAAACATTTGAATATTCCGGTTTTTAAAGGTTTGATGGAATTTTTGATGGTTTTTCACTTCCTTTCTCCCTCCACTTCATTCATCGAAATTCCACCTCATAAAGTGTCATGACAAGCTTGCCGGCATTATTCTTTCGTCGCATTGGTGAGCTCGACCTTGGTCGTTTACTTTTTCCGTGTCTCTTCACCCATGGTAATTTGAGAAACTTTAGAGTACACAATTGATACTTTTATGTCAAGTCGTTTGCCTCCGTATATTTGGAGCTCATGGATAGAATATCTCACTGTATTTGAGGTGTTTAAAGTGTTAGAACTTCTTCAAGATGTGTTTTATCTTTCGTTTACTTTTCAGGGAAGTTTTTGCGCTATGCGTACGTATTACATCCACCTGCTAGTAAAGGGTTCCAATCTTTCAGTAGATATCGATGGAGTGCAAGTTCTTTTTTCCGTACCCCAGAGAACCAAATGAGCCGAAATCAATCACATGCTAGTTGGGCCACCGTAAAGTTGCTTATGGCAAAAAGAATTGTTATGGAGTCATATAAACATATTTCTAATGAATTTCTTGAAACTATGAAAGAAATAAAAATAAAATTGGTTAAATTTCCCTCGTGTATATTATTTAATTATTTTACATTTATTTTTTCTCGTTAATTTTGCTGCCCCACCTACGAGTTAAATATTCACCTGATGAAGATTCATTCCGAGTGAGAACGGCCTGAAATCTGTGCATTTAAGTTTTAAGGTAGTCTTGTGCACAGTGATTTAGTATATAACATAAAATAATAACGCTCCGTTTGTTAAGGGTTCTTAGTATGGGCATGCTAAACAGTAATTGGAACGACAGGAGAGAGGCACCATCGCGTGAAATAATGGTATTACACCTGAACCAAATTATTTTATGGCTAATGATGGTGATCAACGCAGGTAATAAGCCTCTATCTATCGCTGAATTGTGCTGCAGGTGGTGGGTGCTCGGTGTGGTTCTGGTGGTGGTGCTGTGCTCAGTGTGGCACGGCGTTCCTCCTGGAGTTCTACTCTACGTATGAGCGTACCGCGTTGCCCTAAAACCCTGATGGAATCCTTGTGTGTCAAGTTATTTTATGACTTCAATAGTTCTGTCATTATGAAAGGGGAACATTTTTAGTTTTATGCACAAGGAATAAGGTGATGCTTTTCCATGACACGAGAATCACTTGTCGTTTCCTTAATGTGGCATTAGAACCGTGAGTCGCGAATGTCGATGAGAAGTGGTTCCACTACTGTATCGGTCTTTCGCAAATTCGTTCCGTCACCCGTCTCTACTCTCACTAGTCGTAAGCATTTTGGTCGTATCCCTCCTAAAATTAAACCACACGCGGTGAAAGCGACATTTCTCTGACCCGACGTCTCCGAAGTACGGATTAAAGTTTCGGAGGCCCTGGGTTCCAATTAAGGTTAATTTTTGTTCGCCTTTCTCCTTTCCTCCTCTATCCCCGTCGCAACTAGTTTTCTTTCCTTCCCCTCCGAATCAGGAGTGAATGGACGTTGAGCAGTGGGGACGCACGGAATTCCCATCCTGCTTCCTCCTCCTCCGTTCTCGATCCAAGTGGGGAGGGAGGGTGTTGTGGGAGGATTTTGCAGGAGGGAGTAGTGACGCCTGGGAAGGTTGCTGCTCGGGTGGATCACGCAAAAGGAGCTCGCCAAAATCCCCTCTCCCTACCCCCCTTCATTTCTCCTTTCGATTTTTTCCCCATCTCAAGTGTCCCTCTCCCCTCATCCAGAGCAGTCTTCCCCCTTCCCGCCACGCCCACCTCCTCTCTCCTTCGTTTCCTTTCTCCCTTTCCCTAACACTACCCTTCAATTCATTCCCGGTCGTCCCTTCGACCGCCCCCGGGTTATCTTTGCCCACCATCCGGGAATTTGCGACGGCACCTCCCGTTCGCTCGTCCAGAGTGAAACTCTCCGGGATACAGCCATCTCCCTCCCTGACGCCCATTTCCCGTCAAGTTCGACAGCCCTGAAATTTCCGTCGTTCAACGGGAACAACGTAAAGGGGTTTCGGTTGGCAGGTGTTCGGGAGGGTTCCCTTTTATCTGATTGGTCGGTGAAGCTTCGTAAATACTGGCTGCACGGCAAGCGCTTGCTTTGCAAGGCTTGCCTTGTTGCAGAGTGCCCCTGGTAATTGCGGCCCAATCAACTGAAATTAAACAGCCTCCGCGAACCTCGATCTTTTTCTTTCCGTCATTGTTTACTTTTTATTAAAATGACGTTATTATTTTCCCCTTAATTTCATGCAATATTATTATAGCATTCTGCTTTTCTCACATTGAAAATAAATTTTGAATGGAGATTTAATTTTTTATTGAAATTTTTTATTCAGTGTAGGATATTTTTTTCAATTATTGGTGATATAAGTGTAATGTGCATGATTAATGATTAATTGTGTTCGTTTCGGAATCCTCAATTATGTTTTCACTGTTGTTAATATTTTTAACGTAAATCCTTAAAAGACTAATTTGAGTTCAGTTTACTACGTGATATAACTTGGCCCTGTGAAATAATCAGAGCGTAGACGTTATACGAATCAAGTTTATATCTGGAAGGAGAACGAGGAAATGTCATTATTTTTACTACTAGCATCCCTGCCTTTTTATGGGAAAGCTCTTCTCTTTTGAGTTGGAAAAATAGATTTATTTTCTGTAAGAGAACGTGAAATTTAAGTTGGTTGACCCTATTATTATGTCGAGCTGTTTCCTGTGTTAGAAACATATTTTTGCAGACCTTGTTAGTTTCCAAAAAACTACTACAAAGTTATGAATGAGAATGTTATTGTAAAAGAATCAGATCTTTGGACAAGTTTTTTCTCTGCACATGAAATTAGGAGTACCAGATGCATTTTATCCAGCAGTTATTTGAAAATTAAGGATGTATATGCTTACATATATTGTAAATAAAATTGAGAATTTACTACACTTGAATGCAGCAAATTCTATTTCGATGTGGATTTGGTGTGTATATAAAATCGTAAATCTTAATTTATTTATTTCAATTTTAGTTATAAACAATTTACAAAATAATGTACCTAGCCAGGAAGACCACACTAGAATGAGGTGATGTCCAACTATAGTTGAAAAATCTCATGACAGTCGACCTAAGAGCTTTGATGTCGAGTAGTGACGGGAGATAACCCATCGACCACCCTTCGTTCATCCATTATTCTGTCTCTCCGGAGAGGAGGTGCATTGCACCGAAACATTCTTCCCTATCCAATACTGATTGTATTAAATCTTATTTTATTTGCCTATTCGTAACTTGGGCATCCTCGTGGGACGTCACCTTCTATTTTCCTTTTCGTATTCTCTCCATTTACCTGTTCGTTTCTTTGACATCCTCGTGGGACATCGCCTTCAATTTTCCTTTCCGTAATTCTCTCCAAGAGTTCGTCTTCTTTCTAAGTGCGCTCGATCCTGAATCACGTATAGGTATCCACCCTTGCCGAGATGTATTCATAAGTATTTTTCCCCAGATCCAAATTTCTATTTTTTTTTACTGACGATTTGTTTAAGAGGTATTGATTGATCTGTAGAGTACAGGGTGCGTCGGGAATAATAATTGTCACCGGCGACACGACGACGCTTCAGCCCCTCAGATCGAGTGGGGTCTTCATTCCGTTCGGCTCTCGCGTGACTTCAACTCGTGCGGTGGGCGCATCACACCGTCGCGTCGTCCCGGCCGCGGGGCGCAATCACACTTAAGCGCGTCGCCCGACCCGTCAACCCTTCCCACCCCTCCCCCTCGTTGTCGTTTAATCCGACCGCGGGGGCGGAGTGCAAACTCCGGGAGACTGCTTGCTTCGCCCGACGGTGGATAGGTGTATGTGATGAAGGGGTGGGGTGGAGAGCCGACTCGGGAATCCCGGCGGCGCTGCAAAATTTTCTGTCGGATTAGCGGGGGAAAAGCGTTAATTTGATTTGTCGGCGCGCCCCACCTTTATTTTTGGCTTTAGTTTCCTTTGTAATCTTTTTATTTTGGTAGCGTGCAAGGA
This sequence comes from Hetaerina titia, assembly GCA_037158775.1. Classification (NCBI taxonomy): domain Eukaryota; kingdom Metazoa; phylum Arthropoda; class Insecta; order Odonata; family Calopterygidae; genus Hetaerina; species Hetaerina titia. Next base: position 48,233,912 of record CM073774.1, on the reverse strand, counting down.
CGGAGGGGAAGGGGTCGAGTTTGCTTTCTATTTTGGGGGAGAGGAAGGGAAATTGAAGGACACGTCCAAGCCACTTGGTGGTTTTGTCGGGTCTTCCTCGTTGGGCATTGTTGAAGGCCAGGGTCTTTTTGGAGTTGGCGTGGCTCCATTGTTTTTTTGTCCCCTAGGTCCTTTTTTTCTCTTTAGTTCTCTTGCCAAATCACTCGGAGCAAACACGTTCCGGAGCCCCTCTGGTTTTTGGTCCTCTTATTTCTCCCTATCCTCTCCCCATCGTGGACAGACGATTTCTTTCGGGGATGTGTTGATTTTCGGAGTCTTTTGCTTCAGAATTTCCACGATTTATTGCCTTATGGATCCAAGAAGTCATCCTATTCTCCATCCTCGCAGTCGAAGTTTCGACCACCGAAATCGGACAGCTTCCCTTTGAGTAAAGATGACGTTTTGTTTTGGTGTTTCGGGGGAATCAACATCTAGGGCGATATTGTTCAATTGAAAGATTTATTGAAACACTTCATCTGTCTCTATCAGGCTCGTCATACGAGAGAAAAGGATATTTCATTGGCATGAAACGGGAGTGATTATTAGAAACAAACGAATGGCATGGTGGAGGAAGAGACAATGTTATTGGGAAATATTCAAAGGAGGCAGGAAAAAATATAGGGAGCCTAGAGTGGCTATGGAATGTTGAGGAGATGGCTGTTAGACTGTGAGGTGGAGGTTAGGCTGTGGAGTAGATGAGGGAGATGAAGGTCAATCGATCTTCAGCTATCACCTAAGTTATTAGGGCGACTTCTGAATGGACAGTGATCATGTGACGTTCTATTAATTGTAAATTCCGATTTCTCCATCTGAATAGATTATAATTTCAGTAAACTTAAAGCATAAATAGCAGAGGGAAATGAACATAATTTACGGCGTTTGAAACTTTTTGAGGACTTTTCTTAATTAAAACTATTGATACCATAGGTCATAAACGCTTTCACGCTTCAAATAAATTTTCGAAGTTGACTTTTCAAATTTTAATCACGTTAATGGTAAATGTCAGAGCTAGAGTAAAACACGAGGTCTGTGGGAATTCTTATAGCCTATTCCTCCTTTGGGGGACTGAATGCGATTTTTCCTACGTCGAAGAAGCCTCAAGTCGTCTAATTGTGAAATCAAAATGGAGATTAATGCGACGATGGCATTATTGTTGTTATTATTTGCCTATGTCGATCGAGAGAGTTTCCCGGGGAATCTGTCAAGATTGAGAATCACTCCCGCGGGTGAAGAGCAGTCATTTAACACAGGTTATTGCAAAAGAGTTAGTCAGTGGCAGTCAGCAGTGGGCGGATAATGTGGTGGTTATCGGGGGAACTTGCCCCCTCCTATCGTCATATTGAAATGCCGCGCCGAGTCACACAATCTTGATGTTTCGTCACGCCCTCTGCCCTCCGTGTGTGACCATTGCAAGGTCGCAGTTGTTACTACATTGTTCGTTGGCCCACGGTTGGGCGTGGTCGCCTTTCCGCATCTCGCCCATCCCCTCGGGGGTCGCGAGACGTTTTCCACCCCCCAACTCCCTCGGGCCGAAAGGCCAGCGACGCTGCTTGGTGAATGAACCCCGCGTTGACATTTGGGGCTATCCCCAAACCAATAGCGACCGTTTCCGTCGTCGAGGGAGCCGGGTGCTTTCACGTTGGACCGTAATTACGGACCCCGTTCCCCTCCCACGATTGCGGCTTGGGAATCCTTTAATTTTTTTTATTGTTTTTTTCGGAGACGGGAATTCTCCAAGTCTGTCTTTTGTCGCCGTCGTACGAAACACGGGGAAATAATTTACAGGCTTTTCCGTTCACATGTCCCTCTCAGCGTGCATTCGAGTAATTTGTGGGGCCTCTCTTTCTTTTTTACCCTTCGTCCGGGGTACAATTGTTTGTTTTTAGTGTCGAAATCCTTTCTCGAAATCAGTTCCGTGAAATAGCTTGCAAATATTGCAAATATTTTTTTTTCAATGGAACGTGGTGTGAATATATTTTATGAATTGTACCGTTGGATTAGATTCATGAGAATGACCAAATGATTCATTAAGCCAGGCGTAGAGTTTTTTTAGGAATTTATTTATGCCATTTCATATTAAAAATTCATTAAAAAAATTATCCACAAAAATGTTGCCATGTGCAAATACGAGAGTCAGAGTTTGTGTAATTCGCGGCGAAATTACCTACGCCCACCCCCGAGGGTAGAAAATAAATTTACCTAGTCCATTATTAGGTCATCTACAGGTAAAGGTAGGTTTTTGGATGGACATAACTATCAAATAAACATTTTGTAACTCCAAACAAAACCCAATCCAGTAACCTACTCTACATCAGGTCCCTCTTCATCTCCGTGTACTTCCTTCAAATGTTAAATAATAAATTGGGTCTTCGTGTAAATGTTGATGATGTGGCAAATTCAGTATGTTTATTTATCTCTGCGAAGAGGCACACGCGGCAAGTTTGTATCGAAATCCTTGCCATGAAATAACTCCATTGGTGACGTTCAGTCTCTCTGAACCAACCGAGATGCTTATAGCGGAGAATGGATGGTGCGTACTAGGTTGGAACCCGACTTGGATGGTATCGCGCTAAGCGTTATTATGTCAAGTTAAAAAGTTTTTTTTTCGGCTATCGCTTAAGATGATAAATTATTTTTCCTTTAACTATTGAGCGTAACGCGTTTACTTCATTTGAACAAACTTGACGTAAAACTTGGCAAGTTATAAGTTAGTATTTCGATCGAGGACGATTTTATTGGAAGTGTTTGAGTTTGATACCAATTCGCGTCTAAAGAAAATAAAGTCAGACAATTTAAAAAAAATGCCCTTCGTCCGTATTTTTGGAAATGCACCTGTTCGTCTGTATCTCCATGAATTTTGAATGATTTTTTGAGACGCCTTTTCGCGTGAGTGAAAATATTTTTGTCGGAGCAACTCTAGGATTAACTCTTAAGTGTTGTGTTTTGATCACCACTTCGCTTTTATATTAACTCGGTTAAGAAAACATTAGCTTATCTGAGCTTACTCACGAATTTAACTTCCGCAAGTCTGGTCTGAGGTAATCCCCGTTTCCTCTTCACGGCTAGTACTCTAGTGTCACTCAGTACGCGCGGCCGCCCAGACACCACGCGGTGCGCCATGTTGCGTAAGATTCCGCCCTCCGACGCGACACTGCACTGCGTCACGCATTTTCCCGATAAGTACCGGAGTGCAGTGCAGGGCGGCGAGGTGCGTGGGAGGGAGGACCGTTGGCCGTTACTCTTACCAGCACGCACCTCTCTCGACTGACCCATCTACGATTTCCGATCACGACCGTCTAGCGCACTCGGCTTACAATTTTCTTGCCAAGTTATAAAAGCCTTCACGCCAACAGTGGATCTGCGCAGGGTTACACCTCACTAGAGTTTGCGATTCCCTCATCACCCTGGCTTTGCCTCGGGAACTCGAGAAAAACGTCGCTGTACACGGAATTCTATAATTATTATTGAGTGGAAACATTTGAGCACTCGTTTAAAAGACGTGCACGCATACATCTCGGTCCGAGACGTAAAAGTTGTGTGTGTTACCTTAATTCTATCGTAATATTCCACCTCGGCCACGTTCCTTTCCTTGTATACCCGTTCGTTTTTTATTACATCAGTGCAATTAGTAATACTTTGGCTTTTGTTCCAATGCTTGTTTTATTTCGATTTCTCATTCTCTCGTCAATTGCGTCCATCCAACATTTCCGCGGCCTATTATTTCTCAACCAGTGTAACCTTTATTTCTTACTTGTGCTAGCTTTTTCAGATTCTTTCTGCCCTGGCAAAATTTCCATTTGCTTGGCGGTGCTAAAGAAATTGGCCGGGTCCACTTTTATTTAGTTTGGTCTATATTTATATACAAATAATTTTAAACAGCGTACGTAAAAATAAAGATAAAGCTGCTTTTACACGGAAAATGTAAGTATTCGAGAGTCATCAATCGTTGAAAAAGTTTGTCAATTACACTTTCGGTACATCAAGTGGTCCGATTGTTTAGAGTATCAATATGATTTCTTTACCCGGGCCGAAAAATGAATTCCTTCAACTTCTGAGTTGCATATTACCGGTGAGTAAATTCTATTTCCAGCTACGTAAATACCAACGAACTTAAGCCACTCATAGCGATTTAAATTAGCAAATTATTCCTGTCGAGTTTAAATGGGGACATTTGTCGTTAGGAGTGATGGGTATGTTTTTCTTCGCCATCAAAACGTGTCTTTTGTTTATTGCGAGCGAATGAAGTGTTCCCCTTTCCATTCTTTAATTCGGACTGTTCCTTTTCCTATGCGGCTGCGTCTGTCTCGGAGCGAAGTCTCACCTCCGCATTGCATGGCCGAGCCTCATTAATGGATAAAACCGATGCACCAAGGGGGAAGGTGAAGTATGCGGCAAACGTTAGGTTACCCACGCCCGACGTCTAGTTACCTGACTCGGCGAATGATCAAGTCGACGCGGCGAGATCGGATGTTAATCGATGCTCAAGAAGAGTATCGAGGCGGGCGGGCCGGAGTGATCTCTCTCCCTTCGATACTCCCGTCGTAATCTCCGCTACGGGATAATGGCCACCATAATCCTCCTCCACCCCCTTATCCGTGGTGGAATTAACAAGGTTTCCCTCAAATCCCTGCCCATCCGCGCTCGCCGAACCATCATCGATCTTTCCTCCCCCTCAACGCCGTGCTCGACTCGAATGGGTCGTCGGGCGACTATGACGCGAGCTATTTTATGCCCTTTGCCATACTGTGCGTTGCCTCCGTGCCCCCAGGGGGGAGGAGGTCGCGTGGCTGGGGTGGGGGTGGGGACCAGACGTCGGGGATGGTCCCGCTGCGTATTGCGGATGCGATAATTCTTTTTTTTCCTCTCCTTCGCCTGCCGAGCTCTCGCGCTCCTTCAACCGTTCGACAATGAGTCCGTTTCGCCTCTCTCGTTTTTTTTTATTCTTTTCGCTTACCCCTTGTGTTTTTACCTGGCGTTCGTTCCTCCCTCCCCAATGTTTTGCGTTTTTATTTTCATCGGGACGGGTGGGAGTCTCCCGAGTGCAAAAACGGATCACTCCGCGCCCCCTCCCCTTTTTCCTCTTTCACCGTCCGTCCGTCTTAATGACTTTTCGGACGCCCGGGTGGATATCGACCCGAGAAAATATTTTTTTAACAACCCCCTCCGGCTCGGATGGCAGGAGAAATATGCATGAATCCGCGATACCCTCGATGGCAATGAATTCGGACTCCTATTTTTTTTAAATGCCACGACGGACTACGGGGTTGCAGTCCCGCTTTTGTGTTTTGGATTAGAAGCCGTACATATCATTACACGGCGTCGCAGGGCAAAAATGAAGAGAACCTACACGGGTGCAAAGTTTACAAAATGCAAAAACTGCAAGCTAATTGTTCTACGTAAACATTTCTCGAGTCATTTTATCGGAATTAAGCGGAGTTATTAAGGTTACCGCTACGTGAGTAACGTGGTTTGTGTATGGGATATGGCGTCAGGTATTATGTTGTGGAATTGTTCCCTAATGGTGAAAACAAGTTTGTAATTCTCCCCTAGTAACTTTAATATCTAGGAAAGTGCTTATAATTAGTGCAAGGAATAATGAGCTTGCATTAATAAAGATAAAGAGATTAATATTTTTTGCAATCTTTTAGTTTACCTTTCACGCTCTAGCTTGGAGAAAGAAAAGGAATCTATCTCCAAAACCATCGTCTTATGCGGTAAATAAACAAGGTAAATATAATAAGATGAAAAGAGCGATAGGGATTGATGTGTTAGCTTAAGAAATTGTATGTCCCGGGTGACACTTACGGGGGAATGAAAAAGAGAGAAGCAAGAAATTTGAATTCCCAGGAAAGGTGGGCTACGTTGACGGCATCGAAAAGAGGGGATCTGGAAGAGAAGTGAGCGCTGGGAGATAGTTTGGGAAGCCGGAGTAGATCGTTATTGAGGAAGGGGGGGGGGACGTGAGAGAGCACTTGGCGGAAAATAATGCGGAAGCTAAATACTTATGTGGCGATGAATCCATTTGTATAATATAAGGATCGGAAAAGTGTCAGCATTGAAGAATTCCAAATGTCCTTTTGCTCCGCGGCAAGAGAAATCTCATTCTCTCAAGGAGAACGATAGTTTTATTGGGCAAATAACTAAGGGAAGGCAAGTGGATGTTTGTGAAGACATTTCAGCGAGCATTTAGGAAGGTAGCCAGAAGAACCTATGGAGCAAGTGAGCGATAATTGTTCCAGGACCCTTAGACCTCACCGAAAAACGAAGGATAGACAACGGTCACGACGACCATACCCTTTAATTTAATCACTATACATACATCAAGGAGGCAAAAAAGGAAGAATTCAAAGGAGGCGGGAAAGATGTATGTAAAGCATTTGGATTGACAATTGAATTTTGAAGACTATGATAAAGAGGTGATTGTTAAGCAAGCGAGAATGGGGTAGGATAGAGCGGACATAATGGACGGAATGAGGAAGTACTCGGAATTGAAGAAGGGTTTGTTGTAAAGTGGAATTTTAGGTTGTGTTTTGACAGGAGAGGCAAATAAATGTATCGTTGTTTATATGGGCTGTGTCCATCCAAAACCTACCGGTAGAATAAAATAATGTTATGCACGTAGAACGAGGGAATTGGTTCTTTATTGCTCTCAGCGTGGTGATCCATTGGCCCCTCCTCATCTTGAGTGTATTTTAAAATTCACGGGTTTGCTAAACTGTCACTTGAGTCAGCCGTTAGGGATATCAAAAGGTGTTCCGTCGAGCCAGCGCCCCTTTCAGATCTAATGAAACGGGGCACTCCGCTTTTACGGAACCTACCCCCCGGGCTGCAATTTCCATCCTCGCAGGTGTCTGTTTGCCTGAGTTGCATGCCAACTAGCTTTCTTGAAGTGCCTGCCACCGGCTCAGACGACACCTTGTTGAGTTACCCTGACGACAGCGGGGGAACAGTTTTAAAGTAGAGCTCCCAAGGAGGCGAGGGATCTTAAACAGTTCGCATCCAATATGATTCACACGCGGAAACATTTCTCGGTGCGTGGGGGAAGCGAGGGAAAGTCAGGATGAAATGTGTGCTCAATGAAAACTTCGGGCCACGGAACAGTCTTCGAAATTTCTGATAGTGGTAGGTTTTATGAGAGGCGACCGGCAGCTGACGTCATTTGCGCCATTTGGGATGGACAGGAAAGGATGAAGGGTGGAGAGAAACTCGGCGTCGGCATTAGCCTACTCTTAACGAAAGGCTCCAAGGGGTCCGCAGCTTAATATCCCATTCGACGGATGGCGTAATACCACAGCCCCTCAATCAAATACCACAGTCCACACAGCATCTAAAGTAGGGTTCGGGATACTGCTGAGAAAAATCTGCCACCTCCGAGATTCGAACCCGGGTCCTCTGGGTGGGAAGCCAGTACGTTAGCCACCGTGCCATCCGGAACCGTACCCCCAGTCGAAACTTCTGGTCCATCATATAGTATGATTTTTAGGGACGGTTGAATGTCGCGGCTTTCTCTGCCTCGACTTTCGCTTAGGCGTAATTTCATGGAGGTGCATTCTGTTTTGATGAGACGTCCGCATGCATCCATTCAATTCAGAGACGTTAATTCAGTTTTCTTTGCTCTGGAAACTACTCGGTGTTGACTTAGGCATTTATGCCTTTTACATTCGTATCCACACTGTGGATGCTCAGTTTTTCCGTTTTTCTCGGAGAAAGTTGGCCGCGGGAGTAATTTCCGCCATCTCTCAACATCCTCCTTTATCATGCGTCTGCCTCGAGACTCCCATTATTTTTTCCCCTCTTCCTCGCCCCCTTTCGTCCCAAACATCACAAAGCCCTCTTCCATCTCTTGCAGCGCGCTTATTTTCCGTTCGAACTCTCTTCGAGAATTCGGTTTCCGTCTCTCGAGAGGTGAAACGTGGCGTTTGTTCCATCTGCACTGGAGTCTGTTAAATAGCACTACGAGGTTTTTCGTGCATTTTGGAGGGACACATCAATCGATTTTTAAATTATGAAGAAGTTTCTGAATTTCCGAAGGAGGCTGTGCCAATAAAAGTTAAACCAACATTTGGCGCGATATTTTAATGAGTAGTCACTTACGAAGAGAATCAAAATTGATTATAAAATCAATATAATTGTAATGTCTTTGTAATTTGTAACTACTTTTGCGGCGTGGTAGCCTGAGGGTTCAGAGCATTCACGCTTCGGTAGAGCGTAAGTACACAGTCCAGAGGATCACAGGTTTATGGTGATGCTTTAGGCATTCCTCTAAAATCTCAGCCGTGTAATTTTATGGATAATAGAATATCGTGGGAGATCGCAGGTGGCTCGGAGATGAAACTCCTCCCCTTTTCCTGAATATGTATTTCTCGCTCTTAGTGATTAGTTCGATGGGAGCCCTGCTCTCGTCCACCGAAACCACCATTCGGGTTCATCGTCGTGGATGGTAAGATCTGACTTCAGATATTTATTATTTTTGCATTTTTCATTATTGGGATACTTTTTTTCCGGGAATAGTGAATATTGAAACTTGTACAATCGTCAATTAGTTCCATTTTAGAGTACGCAATTTCATTTATTACCTAGTCTGAGGTCATGATAGGTTGGTAAGAAATATTGAGTGGTCAAATTTAATTTATTTCGCGCTGTTCTGTTTCCGAGACTATTTCATCCTTACTGTGTTTTCCAATGTGTATCTCTTATTTTGCCAAAAACTTCGCATTTTCTTTCTCTTTAGTCAGAATTTATGTTTATCCTGGCATACCATAGTTTCACCAACATACCGTTATATGGGAAGGGATGCACTTTTATGTGCTGCTATTTTTCTGCCTTCGACACACAGTCATTATTTATCTAGCAGGAATTCTTTCGCAGCGAAATCGCCCGACGTCCAGAATTATCCCTTATTTACAGGAGTTCAAATCCCCTGGCAGATGGGGTCACCAGCGCCCGAGTCCCTCAGGGGGACTTATCCCGTAGGCAGAGCATAGTTCATTCTGCTCCCTACCCTCCCAGTGGTTCCTCAGCAACGGATCTCCGAGTCCCGCTCCCTCTCTTCCCCTGTCCCGAGAGGGGCGATAACTTCCCCTCCGCTGGAGGGAGCGGTCGGGAGATCGGTCGGAAGCCGCAGGTGCCGCAAGACCCTCCCGCCATCCATCCATGGGGACGGGCGGCCAAATAAGTTTGCATCCCCGATTAGGTTCCGAGTCTTGAATGGGGGAGTCTGCAGATGTTCTCATCGGGCCTTGTGCTTTGTTATTTTGTTCGCTTCTCGTTTTCGTTTCTGGAAATAAAATCCCATCGCCATTTTTGATTCTCCTCACTCTAACGGAGCCGGGCGGTTGCAAACGTTCGAGTTCCGGATCTCCTCCTGATTTGATAGGAGCCTCGTGATCAATCAGTGCCAAGTGATGGCACGATTTTTTCCCGTCCCCATATCCATCCCCCCATGGTAACGTCGATCGCCGTCCCCCATCCCGTGTCTGTTGACGCTGGGCGCGACGAACTCGTAGGGTTGAACGCGATTTCAGTTCCTCGCTGGAAGCCATGCGTTGTAGCATAGCAAATCACTTGCAGGTTTGCCCTTCAGGGAGACGTTAAATTCCTTGCAGAGCGGCCCCCATCAACCCTTGACCCCCGAACCATTCTTCTGCCAATCTGGGAATAAACTAATGGTCGGGGTCGTCTCCCAGCGCCTGGGATATCACAGGGGAAATTTTGACGGGTTAAGACCGAGAAAGACAGGACAAAATCGCCCCGAAACGTTTCACAGTCCTTCCCATACCACCGGACATTAAAGTTAACATGTACTTATTCCACTCCTCGCTTTTATGTTCCTTGACTCATTTGTCCTATCAGCCTTAAGGTAGTCTGGAGTTTGAAAAGTGTGCACGCAGCTGGAAAGATGGCGTGTTTTAAATACAGATAAAATCGGCTGCAGCGTTCACGCATCAGAAACTTCGTTTTAGTGCAGGTGAAGGGTTATAATGCGTAGTTAGCCATTTCTTCTTTTCGACTTTAGTACGTCGAAGGGCAACCCCTTAGGTGCATTTGTTTCCATCATTTCCTGTTCGTCGGAAATAATACCCTAAAGTGATCAAACGTTGTGATAACGATGTTTTGTGGTTATGTTCCATGTTGATAAATATCCCAAAAATCCTCCATCATACTCCGTATTTTCCCATGGGTTAATGGTTGTAGTAAGTTGCGTGGAAATGGTTACCTGTCAAAAACAGTATTCTCAATCTTCTAATGTAGGGGCTTTGGGACTATGTGAAATTCATGCCTTACGAGTGCGACCTGCACGTGATCGAGTTTAAGATTGGTATTAACTGTTTCGTCGGCATCACAAATATATCCGAATCCATCTAATGATTAATATCTCTGTTAATATTATTGGTGAAACCGAAAGACTTCGAGAAGGTGCATATCGAAAAACAAAGTTGTCAAAACGCGCTCAAGTTTTGCGACTCTAATCCTTCTATTCTGAAAAACATAATTGCCAATTTTTTTACTTAAATTAAAATCTCCATTCTGTTGCATAAATGAATTGCTTTCATACAGACGTCTTGAATAACACAAATGATCGATCATTTACAAGGAAATAATAAGAACTGGTGTAAATTTTGACTAATTATATTTGGCGAATTTAACAGGCGGATTTAGTGATGGACTCCATTATTAAAGATACTGGTAATTTCCTGAATTATTTAATATCATCCTCCCCAGTGGGAACCTCGAAGGTTCGGTCGGGCTTTCCATTCTTCCACACCGCCGAGCGGTGTTTCTGCGGAGAGCTTTCGTATATATTAATCCCCTCTGCTTTCTGCACTTGAGGGGAGACGTAACCTCGTCCCAAACATTAATCTTGCCTCAGATCCCTTTCTTTCGATTCGACCTTTTCCTCGTCTCCCGACCGCTCTTCCTCCCAGCCTCCCTCTCACCCTTCTTCTCTCTCTCCGACTCTTTCTCTCTTCGACTCTAACTCCCCCATTACCCTCCTCTCCGAACCCGTCTCATTCCCGCTCCATCCCTTCCTCACTCCCGTTCCTTTCCGCAGCGTCATCTCATTTTCCCGCCGCTCGCCCATGGAGACATTTCTCTCGTTCTCTCATTGTTGCCCGATCACTTTTCGATGTAGCACTGGATTGGGCGATTGGCGTCCAATCTACGGCCACATCTACATGATACCCTGTGATCCGCCAGGGAGCGTTTTGCCAGGTGTTTTTGATCGCCTCCATTCATGTTTATAAACGTGAATGGAGGCGATTGTAAGGGACGGGAGGGTGAAAGGACCGTGGCATAGGTGACAGAAAAAAGAATAGTCGAGCGAAAAATCTTCAAATTAACGGTCGAAGTCTACATTTTTGAATAAGGGTAGGTTTACTTTCTGTTTGACCTCATGCTTTGTGTGTGTGTGTGTGTGTGCGCGCGCGCGTATATGTATGTTTGTGTGTGCATATGCGACTGAGATATATACATGAGTGAATGAGTGATGCCTTTAGTCTGATATTAGTTAATCTACTCGCATTCAGAATTTCATCTAAACGTAGATATATTATTTTACTCTTGACAGCTCACGATATTACCCCCGAGACCACGCTTTAAGGTCAAAGATCACAGCCCAGGGCCGGGATCCACGAAATTTTGTAGCTTGAAATTGTAGATTTTGTAGCTTGAAATTGTGGATACGTTATGAAACATGAGTAATTCGAAATCTACCTATGTCTGTCAATAATTAAGTATGTTGTCATGTTGTTTTTCGAAAATTATGTGGCCGGGTCCTCAGCCTTCTGTACCACAAAAGGCTCCTATGTACAGAATATTGATCATAGGTTCGTGCGCTTATGCGTTTTTTTAATATAGTCTGCCCCAGTCTAAAAAAGCGTCGAAAATTGGCATTTCATAAAACTTACATGTTTACCTGCCGTCCGAAGCATCTCTTATCCATGAGAAAATTTCGTCGTCATTGCTTGCACAACCGAAATCATCCGCTATTTCCATCACCTTTATTGATTGTGACTCGAGTGTTTACTCTCATTCTGCTATTCAACTGCATCCTCACGTGACATCACAGGTGGGTTTTCATTAAAGGGCATTCGTGCCTCCGTGTGGCGTTATTATGTTGCCCACGCGTTCGTAGCACCGGTCGTACTCCGTTCCTGGATCTCCGGTCAATATTTCGCCGGACACTCACGTGGAGAGTCGGAAGCCCCGACATCGAGAAAGGTATGGAGCGGTAATGGTGTACCAGATCGAGTGCAAGCAAATAAGTGGTCGATAAGTTGGAGAGGTCTGGGTTCAAAAAAACAACATTGTCTTAAATAAAATAATGTAATGAATTCCATCCATAAGTCGGCGTTAGGGTTGGGTGGAGAGAAGGGATATGGATTGACCTTTCTACTGGCAGTTCCAGTCCTGGAATAGCCTCATCAACTCGCCCTTCCCCCCCCCCCAGTTCTCTCTCTCTCTCCTCTATCCTCCTCTTCGTTCCCTCCCCTCCAATAAACTGTCGTCTGCGGAGGGCGGCTTGCGTTTTAATGGGGGACTCCTCGCTGACTGACTCCGCCGCCCTCCGTCAGAGCGCCTTGCCGTCGTATTGATCCTACCCCCTACCTCTTCCCTCCAACCGTTCCTCTCTTCCGCCTCCTCCTCTTCATTCTCTCTCTCCCTCCTTTCTTCGTTTCCTTGCGCCCACGTCCTTTGGTTTCCGCGCCGTACCCTTCGCCTATTTGCACTCCACTCCTGCGGAGGGATCCCCGTCACTCCCCGTCGGCTCCCGGTGTTCCGGGCCCCGCGCGCCCCTAAGTGATGAGCGGGGTCCATGACGCGGCCACCTACCCGCCGCAGGCCCGCGGGTCGCCCTAGTTGAATGAGGACTTCTCGGGAGTGGATATCGTAATGGGTCCGCTTGATCGGCTTTTCCATCCCGAAGAACACTCTCTCGTTCCTTGCATCCCTCCCGAGCGACGCGTGGCTCCACGGATTCGAAAAGCACTGCAGATGGGAGATTTAAAGGTTTTTTCCTACCAAGGAATTAGGGTTTTACGAGTCGTAGTAGTCGTAATTCCGTCCCTGAGTGTAGTCTTAAAGTAGAAAAAAACCTGTTTAGAGTTCCGTTGTATCATTCACGAAGACTATTGTCTAAAGATGTCGCGTCTCAAGTCCAAATATATCACCTTTGAAAATATTTTCTTCTTCTTAATAACTTCCCAAACATCATTTATAATTTTTTTTAAATATTACAATCATGCGATTTTGTTGCTTCAGGGCCCTACTGTTCTTTTACGATACCCAGTTTGAGGAGAATGTAGCAAAGTTACTGGTAATGTAGCAAAACTGGTAACATTTTCTGCGTTTTGGCAGCACAAATTAAAATAAAAATTCGCGTATGACTGAAGTCCATGTTAATATTTAATATTAAATGATATGGCCAATTCATCAGTCAATCAATCAAAATGGGCCTGAATGTTTGTTGTATTTGATTCCGGTTAATGTTTTATCTCAGTTTTCTTCGTAGTAATAACTTTAAAAAATCACAACACACGCGGCACGCCTGTTAGCTTATATTAACCTAATAATAATCTTTTGTCCGTTGAAATATTGGTGTGTTTAGTCTCTTGCACTTGAGACGTGAAGGATTGTCTGATTTTGATACCGGATGATGAAAAAAACATAGACCTTCCAAAAAAGTTAATGAAAGGACTTCCTCTTGATAGGCTAGTTATTATGTTCACAACTCTGGGATCCAAAAGTTCCCCTCCATCCGATTTTTTTAACTTAATGTAGTAGTAATTTTTGTTTGATTTTACTACGCTTTGTGTTGTTTTTAGACTGTAGAGGAGATTTTACGTGAAATTATTTTTCTAAGGTGAAATTCGCGCGACTGACGTCGGTGTAATATCGTGCCATTTTTCTTGTTGTGCTTTTCCAAAACTTTTTGCTCGATTTGCGTTAAATTCTTTCCCGTAACCATCCTTCGAGAGATGCTACACCGCAAGTGAACGCTACCTGCCCATTAACGTTCCCCATCGTGCGTGTATAATATCACTTGCAATACGGAAAAGAACTTAGCGGCTAAGAAACTTTTACCGATTGGATTTCACACGGAAATGCTTGTTTACACACCCGACTTTCGCGAGTGCAAAAAGTAAAATCAATTTGTTAATCCATTCCCCGGTGAAAATTTTCGTTTGTCGACCGCAGCAGGTCTTCGGAACAAAAAAGAAACTGCTAGTTTTCGCGGATCTCCGCATTGGTTGCCATGGAGACGGAGGGGTACCGGAAGCCGGCGGCGCGGGTGAATATATATATATAAAAGCAATTCGGAAAGAAAAAGGGGGGGAGATGAGAGGAGAGAGGAGGTGCTTGCAGGTTTGAGACGGAGCCCTCCGTCTGCCTGCGGCCTCGAGAGACCTCTGCGCCCCTTTCCTGCCACCACCCCCGGCGTAAGACGTCCTTATCGAATTCGCGCTTTTTATTCTCTTCCCCGAAGAGCGAATGTTACCCCTATGCTACTCTCGATTGGCGCAAAAAACGTGAGGAAAGTGGTATCCGTCTTGAACTTAGTAACTTGAAACTTACTCATTGGGAACGGTTAAAGAATTCGCGTAACAATTTGTAGTGATTTTCCCTCGCTTTCGTTAGCTTGTCGCGAAATTATAAATTATTTAAAATCGGTGTAATTTGATGAAATGAATTAACACTATAAAGAATGTTATAAAAATAAAGAAAAGACTACCACACGGATGCAGTAATGAAAATGTTTTGTCCAAGAGGTGCATTGTAATAAAAATATTATTTATTTTTAACAAAAAGCACAAATTAAAAATAATACCTATCACTTTTGTGTATCACTTGACACTTGATCACAGAAGAAAGTGCACGCACTCAAGATTTTATACAAATTCATAAATTTACGTCAGTTCTCAAAAATGGTGAGCTACAGAATTCCGTCCTCAACAAGCTATTTTTAAAAACGCTCTGTAGGTGGTATCTTAATTGTGATTTGAAATTTGTGGTTCTTAAACACAAAGCTGTACCTTAAATTTTAACAGTTTTTAAAATATTGATATTTTTCCTTTATATACATTATTGGCGTGATTTAAATTAAATGGTGTGCAGTGCTACCTTTTGCCTACAAATGAAAACCTTGCACATAATCACGCCTGGCAATATTGACTCTATATCCTTATTTATTTCGTCCACATCCAGATATCATTAATGTGAATTTGGAGAAGAAATGCCAACGTTTATTTTTGGGTTTGTATCTTTTTATTTTCGCTGTAATCAAGCGGGATAAAACATCGACAGTGGTGACTTAATCGCAACCGTTTTGCATACATCCAGTTCGTAAACCGCTCGCACGGTTTTCCTTATATAAAATGTAAGTCCAACGCAGGAGTAGTGTAGTCTTAGTAGATTCATATTTTAGTGCAAAACCCGGAGGTTTCCATCCATCACATCACTGTCTTTGTTTTCCCCATTATTTTCTCTATGTGGGTTGATGGATATCGGCGAATCACCGCGGACGGGATGAAATGTGGCACGTTCTCGAAATTCTCGCGGAATGAGTTAGTTCCCTCGGTCACGTCCCGGGTTTCGTGCTCGGAGCGAGTGTATTCGTGGGGGATCATCAATCGCGTGGTTACCTTTCGACTCAGTTTATGTCCCGTCGTCCATTTTTTATTGCTTTTCGGATTGATTGTCGGAAGAAGGGGAAGTCCGCATCGTACGGTCACAAACTGAGGAACACAGTACGTTCTTCGGTTCCCCATCCGACCCCTCCCCCCTCTCCTTATCAGGTCGGGTGCATGGGATGTACGAGGGTGGTCCCAGAAGTACCCGATCTGACCTGTAGATGGCGGTAGTTGTTTGAAAAATATCACTGTATTAGTACGCAATCTATAAAGCATATTACTTCACACCCGAGACAAAAGAACAATTAAAACAATGGATTCAAAAGGGAGAACCGGCTCCAGAGAAGGCGAAGACCGTTTCATCTGCAAGCAAGGTCATGGCGTCGGCTTTTTATGATTCTTTAGGGCTAATTTTCATTGACTATGTTGAAAAAGGAAAAACTATTAACGTCGAGTATTATGCAAACCTATTGCAACGTTTGAGCGACGAAATCAAACAAAAGCGGCCGCATTTGGCTAAGAAGAAAGTGTTGTTTCGTCAAGACAATGCACCAGCTCACAAATCCGTTATTGCAATGACCAAAATTCATGAATTAAAGTTTGAATTGCTGCCGCATGCACCCTATTCGCCAAATTTAGTCCTCTCGAAATATTTTCTGTTCGCAAACTTGAAAAAATGGCTCGGTGGTCAATGATCTTCCAACTGTGAAGAAGTGATGTCAGCAGTTGATGGCTATTTGGAGGAGCAAGACAATTCTTAATCTTAATTATTAAGGGTATCGAACCTATTGAACATCGCTGGGAAACGTTTATAGAGCCGAAAGGAGATTACATTGAAAATAAATACATTTTTTTTTCAAAATTGTTGTGTTCTCATTGTTGAGTTGGGTACTTCTGGGATTACCCTCGTAAAATCCCGAATGATGGCTATTTTTGTTGGAACGGAGCACCCGTGGCACATTCGAGTTAGGTTGTCGGAAGGATTACCTTTGCGTTCAGAAGTTACGAGCACGAAAAGTTACGAGTTCCATTACTCATCTCTCTCTGTCGCGGTAAGTCCCTACAGTGCATCACAACTTCCTCCTTTCCAATACAGCGGATTCTGCCTACAATGACCACCATCGGGGGAATGAATAATTGTTGATTGCTTGGTTTTTTGTTGTGGTTGTGTGTTTGTTCTGGTGAGGTGTCCGCTAGTGAGAGGAGCGGTAATAATGTTGACGCACATTAATAGCGAAACTACCGTGCGTACGTATATAATTATTTTAAAATAAACATTTACATCTGTGCATGAAAACGATGCATAGATGTTTATTTGCAGTTTTAAGTTTATTTTAATAATTTCTAGATACTTTGACGACTGTGCGGGTATTGATAATTATGTGCAAACACTTCTAATTTGCATGGTGATTTGAGGGCATCTTCGTTCAGTTTTGCGCTTCAATCTGCAGACATGCCAACTCTCCCGATTTAAGCGGGAGACTCCCGATTTTTCCTTCTTACGTTCTTGATGAACTGTTCAAATTGTGTACTTAGCTTAACATGTTAATAAAGTGTGACATTCATTAAAAATTGGCAAAGTGTCATAAAGGGATTAAGGTGCCATGCAAATATTGTGGTAATTAAAAGTGATTACTTCGTGATACACTTCTAAAAATCTCCCGATTTTTCATTTTTGAAAGTTGGCATGTCTGAATCTGCGAGAAGTATTCTTCTTGGTCTTAATTTGTAGTTCCTCCCATTCATTCCTCCTCCTGTTATCATGGTGGCTCCAAATCCTCCTCATCAAAGCCGTTATGACAGAATTGAAGATTAGTATGATTGACGTGTTCGTGATTAAGAGCAGTTAACCTTTGGATGAATCTTTGATGATGTACATTTCCGTTTCTTGTTTTAACTTAATACTGAAGCGTTAATAGCGTATTATAATCTGAGATCAGGGTTTGTAATTCCGGCTAAATGCGTACTCCGCCATCGAGAAACGTAATTGTTAATTCCATCGCCGATTTTCAGCGAGCTTGGAATATATTTCGAATGCGATAATTGCTTTTGAGGGTTCCCCTTCAATTTCCCCCCCCCCCCCACTAAATTGTCAGAGTCTCCTTTGTTCTCACGCTTTAATAGAGACAGAGAGCGAGATTTGGTTGTATTCACATCGTAAGGGATCCCTCCCCTTGTTTTACAAATTGTGAACTAAACTGTACTTAGGGAGAAAATTCGTCACCCCGTGTGATCATCGCTTTCAGATCCTCTGTCGCATAGTTGTTAGATCTTTAGAAGCCCTATTGAAATGTTTGCGTCGATCATTTTTTCAATTTAAGTTTCATTTTGTTTTGACAATACATGAAGTTGTGCGTAAACGGTCTATTCAACCATAACATTTCAAATTGGGGTATTGGATTCAAACCTTTGGAATATGATTTTAATCATTAATACACTCCTTTCCTGCAACAATCTCTTTGGACATCCCTGTTGAAATTCCCTGAAAGATGGATTAAGTTTGCATATAACGGTGGACAGAAAGTTAAATCCACATGTATATCCCGTCTACGTGTAACCAAAATAATTAGTAAAAGTATTGTAAGCAGGACTAATATTCAGCATGTTTGGTTTGGCGACAAGTTACTCTGGGGGTGGGAACCGTTTTAGGGAGTGGCGACGACGGGAAGGAATGTCGCGTCATTCTGCGATATCCGAAATGGCCACTAAGACAGCGATAGCCTGCGGACTTGTTAATGCACTAACGAAGCCCTCCTAATTAGAAAATGGCGTGGCCAGCCTTTCTGTAGAAATGATGCCCTTTCCCTTCTTTTCCCGTCTTGATTCTGAGTTGGCATTCCTCAGTTCCGTGTTCCTTTTCCTCTCCTTCCGGCCACGAAGAAAAAGAAAAGGTTCTCTTTCGTGATAGAATGTCTTTCTTGTAAAAGGAAAAGGGATGATTTAAAGGCTTGAAAGAGAAGCGGTTTTGTGATTCATGGCTCTTTTCGTGAACAAGTACTAATGAAACAGCGGTTGTGTGTTTGAAATTTTTTTTTCGAAATTAACGGAAAAATTATTATACTGTTATAGAAAAGTTTAAATTGCCTTAGGATACTTGCTGCGTTCCTTAATGTTACCCTGGCACGTAGTAGTTTATTAATTGAGCTCCTTAAAAGGGGAAAATTGAAACTGAATTGTGAGCAACGCCTAATGAGACCGCTATCTAAATTAAAATGTTATGATGCCATGTGATTGAGCTGTTTCTCCTAATTCTGCTTCTTTGCTCACGTCAATTCTGAATTGAATGAGAGCGAAGTAGTAAGTGTTCGTCCGCCTCGAACACTCCTAGATTAGCGAGGGCAGGTGAATTGATTCGCATGAAGAATACTTATGTGTTTTTAAATGCAGTTTAAAATAGGGGAAAAGACAACTTTATAGCGTTATTTGTATACGCTGAAAGGCCATAGAAATGCTGTCGACTCGGTAGTTGAAGATGTTTTACTGACGCATTATCGCCGCGAGATTTTTGACTGTTCCTAGCATACATTACATATCGACCTCATAAAATCAAAACTCTTGTTCTCCCAACATTATTTTCTTTCTATCTCGGTTTTGCATAATTTTTTTTTATCTTCAATCCTATGGAGGTAGGAAAAATGGATGAAAGGCGTATTGAGCGGTAGTGGAATGTTGAAGGCGGTAATAGAGGGGAGAATGTTAGGCAAACGAGGAAAGGGCAGGAAGAGGTTAGGGATGTTGGACGGGATGAAGGGAGGAAAGAAGTACACAGAGATGAAGAGGGACCTGATATAGATTAGGTTGCTGGATTGGGTTTTGTTTGGAGTTACAAAATGTTTATTTGATAGTTGTGTCCATCCAAAAACCTACCTTAACCGGTAGATTACCTAATAATAATTATTATTATCTTCGACTCTGTCTTAAATCTCCATCTCTCCCTTTATCTTACATCGTTGGGTGATGTTCTCCATTCTGTCACGGCCTTCCGGATTCCTTCACGTTTCAATACTTCCCCCATGAATTGCCCATCGTTTCCCAAATTATGAAAAAAATGCGTTTGTCTTCTTCTAACTTATTTCTTCCATTCTTCTTCCCTACACGTCTCAAATACCCCAATCTGCACTCATGTTATTTCCTCAAAGGGCAGGTTTCAGAGCCATACAACTCCACCCTCCATGTTACAGTCATTATTGATATTTTTCTTTCGTCCTTACCTGGTGTACTTCTCATCGATTTCCTCATCTCAACAAATGCTAATTTCAAAGCATTAAGTGTTTAGCCAAGACTGATGAATGTGTCACCTACGTTATAACTTCGAATCAATAGAAATCCCAAAAAGGCCTCAAGTTTAACCAATAAAGGTGTTTGCAACATTATTACGATCTGGAAGAATTTCCTGATTCAAGATTGGGTCGCCAAAAAGTCAACACGGTTATGAATACGTATTTCGACAATGAAGCAACGATCACCTGGACCTATATAAAAAGACTGGACATTGTATTATCCATAAACCTACCTTAACCGATAGATTACCTTATAACAATTTGTATTATTATCATTCTCCTGTTGACGCTCTGAGTGAGAGGAGAGCGAAACGTTGAGTATTTATTTTAATCCCAGCTATTCTCGTAGACGTGCAACTTGTTAATTGATTGTTTTGCCAGGTAATAATTGCCTTTGGAAACATCAAAATGTGCTATTCATGTGGGTAGATAGTTCGACTATTGATTGGAAATTTTGTCTTCCTATGCCATGGCAAGGTGCGTCGGAAAGTGAATGGCTCCCCTACTGCGTGAATTTCACACGTCGTTTGGTTTAGTGCGAGATGATCTATAATTACTAACCGATCCAGCCTTCAAGTCTTGGGCGTTCGTTGTGGAAGGCAATTGGGGGGGGGGGCTCCACCCAAATTTAACCCCCCCCCCAGTTTTCGATGATTTCATAAATTTAAGATGCACTGTGATTTATTATCTTTCCCCAGCCTTTAAGACCTGCCAAGCACATTTTGCCGGAAGGGAATGACATGTCCCTGAAAATGGACTAAATGGGTGGGGGGAGAGAAGGTAATGATTAACGAGGAGGCTTCGTTAGGTTTTCGTTCCCTTCCTCTTCCCAGCACCCTTCCTCACCTCTCAAGCCCCCCCCCCCTCGATGCAACCCTTGCCTCGAGCTGTTCGCTTTTGGTATATCTAAAGTCAAACATTCTCTTCCAGAGTTCGGTCTCATTTCTCTTAACTTAACACCTTCTGCAGTTATACGACGACGTGGGTATCGATCAGATTCTCAAATACACTACGCACTTTCGACGCTAACACAACCGTAAATATCCCTCCTTTCGAAGTAATTGCTTTCCAATGCATTGGTTTTTTTGTATAAAACTCGCCTGATTCGATAGACATGTCGGGAAAACCAATTTTCGTCTCCGCATGTCGATAAAAATTAAACTTTTTAGATGCGTCACCACTGTTTTAACTTCTCTGCCCGGCGAACATTGTTTAGCCATCATCGAGAATCCCGCTGGCGATCGCTACGTAATTTTTCATGCTGTTCGGAAAACGCGCGCAATTTTGATTCGGAGCCACGAATTGTTTCTCGGGGATTAATTTGATCTTTTTAATGCTCATGAAATCCCTTTATATTAATCAGACTACTCTCCTTTTATCTCACCCTCTCTTTCGCACGCCCCTCGAAACTGCGTCGATTCCATAATTTGCCGATCCGTGTGACTCCGCACGATGTCGATAGAGCTCGTTAGTGTCGCCCCCCTTCCCACTGATTGACTCTCGAAGCCATTCGGCATTTTTAAGTTCTTACAACCTCTGTTTTCAATTTCATTACGTTCACTCACACGATGTAAAATCTATTCCAGTGATCGCAAATTGAAATACATGTAAACTAATTCTGTTTCGACAGATTTTATTTTGCATTGTCAAATTGGCATAGTCCTCTTGTATATAGTTAACAAATGTATATAGTTATATACAAGAATAGAATAGGGATGTTGGACAGGATGAAGGGAGGAAGTGTAGTTCACGGAAACACTGAAGGAGCACGCGGTTTAGTGGGATTGGAGAGTAAATTGGCTATAAGAGGCGGCCAGTTTGATGCTCTGCATCCGAAATGTTGCATGAAGAAATTTCGAGAGCATTGGGGTGTTGGTTTGAATTTCACAGTTTGTTTTTCGCCCAATTTTGGTAATTTCGATGAGTTTTGAGATTCGGCTATATTTTCCCTTCATGTGGGTTGCAAACTGAATGGAAGTGTCAAGCTTCCAGTCCAGCTTCAAGTAGTGCACACCACGCCCCCACGTGGGAACACCATTTGACGATCGCGAGAATAATTCGATATTGTACCGGTCCGTCACAGTATTATTATTTGTTTTGCTTTCATCTAAGGAGGTTCAAGGCAGACGCACTGTCAACAGCGTATTGGGTGACATACTCGTTTTGGCTCATTCCACGCTCCCGTTTCTTCGCCTCCGTCTGGAAACGCGGGAGACATTCGGCAGTTCGTATTGTACGCCCAGGGCACCTAAAAAAAAATATCAGAGTAAACGAAGGATCCCTTAAAAATGACTCGACAATCCGTTCCCGCGGGTCGGCTGGGTCCGTTTCAATGCTACTCTCCACCACTCTCATACCTTCTCACTATCACGCGTTTTTCGAGGGTCTAAAAAATACCGCCAATTTTTTTCTGTGGTTTAAGTCAAGACGGCTTCCATGATTATTTGTTTCCCTCTTCTGCAACTGAGGGGTTATTTGAAAGGAAAAGGCGAAGGCGGTCTATCACTCTTTGCCATTTTTCGATTTAAGTCTGCTGCCCGAAACAGCTATTTTCCCCCGTTTTCGCCCGAAGGACTCCGCGGATTTTAGTTAATGTTTTTTCAAGGTGATGATCAGGGACATAACGTTGTTTATTTCTCTTTTGGGGGTGAAAATGCCCTCCCATCTTTCACGCACAGCTTTCGAATTCTTTCCGCTCTGCAAGTTTCTTTTACTGCAAATTCAAGGTCATTCACCTTGTGTAACATTTCGGAGCGTTATGTTACGCTTTTCTTAATGACTCCTGGCTGTTCTACCACCGTGGTTTTGAACCATATTTAAATGAAAAATATTTTTCAAATGTATGGCCGAATTGTAATCAAAACCGTGTACAAAATCCGTGAAAATTTTAAAATTGGTACATTTAATTAAGGACAGGTATATTCTTTAAGGGCCTGTTGTGTGTAAATTTCTTGAAGCTCCGGGGATTGCCCTCCGCGCTTATCTCTGTGTTACTGAGTTATCGGGAAGGAGTAATTTAATCTAGCAAACTCCCGTTTTCTTTGACGTAAATATTCACCGAATATAATATTTTGCTCTTTCATCCTGACAAACTATGTATCGATTTGATACAAAAAAACAGAATAGTGATCTTAGTTTCTGAAAAAAATTTCCGTGTTCAGAAAGCCTCCATATCTCTTTGTACGGCCTCGCGAATGGACCCGTAGACTTGGCAAGGGGGGAAGAGGAAGTCGCGTCTTTCACTAATATCACGCTCCTCACTCCTAGCTTGTTATTGTTTTCTGTGGCCAATCCCTTCATTTCTTCAATCCCATTCCTTGCGACCGCTCGAGAAATTCGGGGCGAGTTCGTCATATGGCAGCTGGCGTTTGCGTGATCGTACCAGTTTCGCATCTCCGAGGGCGTGGCGTGAGGAAAATGGGAGCACTACAGTGTTCGGAGGAAAAGGGAAAACGAGGAGGCATTCGAGGGAGGGAAAGATCGCGGGGTGAAAATTTTAAAAATCTCTCTGCCTCAAACTGTCTTCGGCCCCATTGTCTTCCCTTGACCCCGCGACTGTACCCCCAGTCATGACTGGGGGGAGTCGCGTCTTATTTAATATCACGCTCCTCCTCTGGCTCGTTATTGTTTTCTGTAATCCATCTCTCGTTCCGAAAAGGCTTCCCATTTTCCCTCGACCTCCTCGACTGCCGTTCCCTCCTCCCCCGCGGCGGATTCCCTCTCAAGTGGTCGAGGAAAAACCCCTCTCTCCAACCCCCTTTTCCGTGCACGCCCGCCCGCCCACCCCTTCCACCTCGCTCCGAACTTCTCCCTCTTTCTCATTAACCCTCTC
This sequence comes from Hetaerina titia, assembly GCA_037158775.1. NCBI lineage: Eukaryota > Metazoa > Arthropoda > Insecta > Odonata > Calopterygidae > Hetaerina > Hetaerina titia. The sequence continues at coordinate 48,210,129 of CM073774.1, read as the reverse complement.
GGAATTTCACGTTTCCAAAAGTTTTTTCTTTGCGTTTCTTTTCTTTTTTTCCCTTTCGAGAGGGTGAGGTCGTGCGGCGGAAGTCGCGTGGGTTGCCATGGGAGGGGATTCTCTTCGGCGTGCCCAGGGAAACGCCCAGAAAATTTCCTCGTAAGCTTCGACCGTTAAGAAAGATTCTCTAGCGTGAGTTGTCACTAATTAAGGGCCGCGCGCAGGTCTTATTTCAGGTCCACTTGTATCGGTGGGCACCACACTCGCCAGATAGCCAGATGGTGTTCGAATTTCGCTTTGTGCGTGGTGGTCGTCGTAAAAAATACTTCTGGAACTACTACACTGACTACCTGGTAGTGGTACTCGAGCCACTGATATAGAAAGTATTGAGGTGCCAATTTCTACTCTTAAAAATTACCTTTACTGAAACATTTCGCGTAGAGAATTCTCCGCCTGAAACATCTGAAAAATTCCACAGAGAACCTCGGTGAACTTTTGTTACCCAAAAACTTATCAATGTTACGATATATCACCTGCGATGTGCATGTGGTGGTCGCGATATATCGAATGGTCTGTACCAATTTCACGTGGTATCGCTTTGGAATACTCGTACTTATTCTTCAAGAAATGCGATTAATCGAAGTGCATTAAATTTTTGGTGGTAAGCATTTGGACAGTGTTACATTCCACTTTAAGTGTTCATTAATAAGTGGAGCACACATCATATCGATAAATACGATGATACCTCAAACGTCAAACATTCAATGCTCCTCATCGTAAATGCTTTATAGATGCAACGTGAAAAAAACACGATGTGTCGCGGTTTTGATGCATCGACGTACTTCATGTTGCACTTCATTAATGTGACTCGAACATGATTCAACTCCGCGTCCCACTCCGTTCATTCCTCCCCCCTACCTTCGTTATTTTATGGTTTAAGTGGTGGGGACGTGAGTGAGGGTAGGACAGGGTGACAGATTCAATTTCTATCCCAAGTGAAGACGCTCGATCCGTCTCGAGGCGGTGTTCCCGACCCTGCGCGAGACAGGATCGGGAACTGTCTCCCGCACTGGGGCCCCATTTCCTCTCCTCGCCTCTGGATCCCTTGCGCTTCACTCGTTCCACTGTCCTCCTCGTCACACCCCCTCCCCCCCTTCCTGTTCCTTTCTGCTTTGTCGGCGCGGGAGGGAGGGGGAGAGCGAGTCGTGAGATCGTATCCACGCTCCATTGAGCCCCTCGCCTCGCTCCCCCGAGCATCGAGGAAGGGATGTGACGTGGGGGAAGTGGAGGAAATATCCTTCGACCGGCTCTCTCTCTCTTGTTTTTCTTCCGCGGACCCGTTGGCAAGGGCTCCCCTGGAAGGGGCGGTGTAACCTTGAATCTCGCGGCGACCGTCGTCCGCCACCCTCATGCGCCGCTCCCTCAATCCCATTGCCAATCCGGTGACTCACCTGCGTGGTCTCCCCGGACCCACCTGCCTCGTCGTTCTGATGATTGCGCCGCTGTTCGATTTGCGAGTGGACGTGTGGTGCCCAGGCGTTGAGTCCTTTGCGAAGATGGCGAATACGTACATCAACATCTTACACCATGCAATCCGCCGCAATGGCGGAGAATGTTATGTCCCCGGGCATTGGAGTAAATGGTTGTATCATGTCACCGGTTATTCTATGGCTACGCATTATAATTGATTATATGGGCTGATTAATTGAAATTTACCACTACAGGGCAATCATTCGATTTCTTATATCAGTTCGGCGCTAATATCCCTTCTCACCGACTTACAATTTTAATGCGACAATATATTCATTGCTTTCGTGTCATCAAGTACCTCATAGTGGTTTTTATTCATGTAAAATGTTAAGTCATGCTTCGTGGCTTCAGCGGTGCAAGGAGTCCGTTAATTTCGTGGCGCAATGCTAGATTCGGTTCCCACTACTCCCACGTATGTGAGGAACGGAATTGACGAAGCAAATAAAAATAGCAAGACGACGATTAGTTATTTTAAAAGTTATGTCTTCGTAATGAGTACTCTGTTAGCGCTCATTGATTGAAATGTTGGGGTAATTGTAAATAACTTCGTTTGACATGAAACTTGGCTCGACCATTCGCCACAAAAAGTTGGGTACAATACGCTATTTTTTGCTTTCTGACACAAATAGTTGTTGTTCTTTGGTGCAGCCTGATCTCTGATATGAATGAAATTGAACTCTCTCCGATGCCCCAAATATTGACTTCATTATAAGTTATTTCTGTAGAAATAGAGTTGTAAAAATAATTAGTGTTAACTTTGGAAGTGATAGCAGATGACGGAAAAAGAAATGTAGCAGTCGAAGTTAAATACTATGTTTTGGGTGCAAACTTTTTTCGGGAAAGGTTTTCAAATCCTCGTGGGTATTTACATAGCTGGTGGTATTACATAAGAGAAGTCGGCTAGTAGTTGAGGTTACTCGCATCAGTAGGGGTGATTGGGTAGTGTTGAATTTTTATCCCTAACGTGTGACTTTCACCAAATCTAGAGCTTATTTTTAGTACAAACGAGGGGAGCTCAGTCCTCGCACGTCAGAACCAACCATTTGCTAGAGACTTCAGTGTGTGTAGTTAATTTGGAAGTTGGTTGGAAATATAAGGTGTAGAAGAGTGAAGAGAGATACGTTGTCAGAATTAGACTACTGCGCTTACGGAAGACCTAACTGTGCCCACAGTTAAATCGATGTTAGACCAAGTTTGACTTATTTCAGGCCTCCAAAGATTAAGCAGCCGATGTGAATTGCAGGTTTGTTATCAAATTGGTAAGATCTAGAAAACTGATATAATTATCTTCCTAATAGTAATAGCAAAAATAAGTTTGTTTTTGAGATATAGATCAATGTTTTCATAGAATGTAAAGTTTAAACAAAATACATGACTTGTAGGTGGATCTCAAAAAAATGCAATTTTTTTTCTCAAAGTTCAAGTAATTATTAAGTATATAACTATCTTGTCGTTCAGTCGTCCAACGCTTTCAAATTATAATAAATCCGTCACCAAATATCATCATTTATCACAACTTCACCGGATCTAGTTAAGAAATATTTATGTAATATTATTATTTTCAGATGGGCTGCTCTGAGATGACTTATAGCTATTAGAAACAGGTTCCCTTCAAAGTTGCTGGTTGTCCACCCAAGCTGCAGAAGTTGCAAATAGCTTTTGATCTCGGAAAAAAATCGAAATGTGTAGCGTACCATTCGTGCATGTCAAACATCTGTTAGAATTTATTCAACAGGGAGGGGAGGGGTGATTGCGAGTATTTTGAGCCATCAGTGACCACTTTACACCCTCTCTCGGGAGAGTTGTGACCGCGGTTTCTCAGTACACTTTAGGGTGTTAATGGCTACCAGCCATGCGGTGCGGACGACAGCAGGTGCGCCATTTCCCTTTCCCGCCGGGCCATTTTACCCTTTATCCTCTCTTCTCTTGTATTTTCCAGGCTGCGTTCTGAAAGTTCAGAGCGCCCAACGATTAAGGCCGAATCACGTGCGGGAATCCACCTTGTTTCAGCCCTTACGACGGGCGCGCTTAGGACGAAAAAAAAATTGCATGAGCGGGTTGGTTTGCCCGCATCGGGTTGTTGATGAGGTCAAGGGTTACGCAGTCGTGACTCGCGTGCGGGCGTTTACTTTTTTCTTTTTTCTGCTGTGTTGCGGCACTCGCTCGTGGCGGGGTCACGACCGCATGACCGTTCAACTTGCTGCTCTTTCAACTATGCCGAAAGACTACCCTTCCTCTTAACGGAACTGCGGTTGACACATGTCTCTTAAACGACACGTTTTACTTGTCCGACGATCCTTGCTGGCACGGTCGGTTTTACCTCCTGCGGCAACTGAGATGGGCACCGCATTTGAGTACTTACGTGCTACATCTATGCTTGGCCCCGGTACAGATTTACGTCCGGACCACCCTCTCCCTCGAGATTCCCTTTCTCCTCGACAAAATAATCACTCGCCGCCTCTTCACAGATTTTCACATAATGAGCAAAAGAGGACTTCAGTTTTACTTCACATAATTCTATCCTTCTTAATTAAAGTCGAGCTATCTTTGTATGTATGTCATGAGTAGCTGTGGTTTTCATCTATGATTACTTTCTTCTGTGTTTATTTCTGCGGTTATTAAAATATTGCTTGGCATTAGGCGGGATGATCGTCATTGCTCCGATGTGCTCATTGTTTGATTGCTGAAATTGAATGGTATGAGAATAGAAGTGCTCATCTGTCAAAGCTAACTCCTTAGACAATGTCATCTTTTTGTTTTGCATGGTGGCAGTTATTTATTTTTAATAATGCTACATGTTATGAGTACTTCTCGCCTTTTTTTATCCTTTGCATATGTGTCAGTTTAAGTTAGTGTTCTGATTATGTATTTTATAGAAATGTACTTTAAATTACTTCCTCTACATCAGAGTGGTTTCTAAATTGTTTGAATTCTATGTTTCAACTCTGATGTCGCTCCTTGGTGGCATTTGTCTTTGACCCCACTAATTTTTTCCCATCCTTCTATTTTCCCAGGCTATCTGATGGGGCAGATGGGAGGACAGGTAGTCGTCAGACGCGCTTACTACGACCCAGAGCTTCAAGTACAGCCTCGGAGGCCTCCAACCTTTCTAACCAAAACACCCCAAATGCTTCTCCAGGAGGAAGGATACCACTTAGGACAGGATCAGCTACTTCTCTTAGACCACCTCGACAGGTATAGACCTTTAAATTTTACTCAGTTGGTGGTAGAGGGAGATTGTTATGCATGGCAGGTCATCCTTATGATTGAATGATTTCAGTGATAGAAATTACAGTAATTACTTAATATTTCTGACTTTCCCCAGCAAATTTGTGTACCATTACTTCAGCTGACCTCTTAGAAGAAGTGGAAGTATATTTAAAAAACATTTCCCAGAGAGATTATCTTTGAATTTAAATTGTTTAGCTTCCCAATAAATTTTCTCTGTTAGCAGAAACATTTTGGAAATTAATATTTAGGTGCAGATGAATATCCATCTTCCATTAAATATAAGTTTCAGGCTTAACTTTGTAGAATTCCATCATGATGAGGGTAGAGGAAAAAACGTTGCCATTCCGCATAAAAAGGTTTAATTTTTTGCACGACCATATATATTGTACCCTTCATTATATATTGCATGACCTTTAATATATTGTACCCATTCCTAGATAGTCTTAGTCTTCAACATGCCCTGCATCAACTTATCCTATCCTTTTTGAATTACTCCCAACAATCTTCCATCTGTCCCTAATCAAGTGCAGCACTTCTTGGTGAGGGTGAAAGAAAGAGAAAAGAAAACTTTGCACTTTCACATAAAGTGTGTGGAAGTGCAAAGTTTTCTTTTCTCTTTCTTTCACCCTCACCATGAAGGAATTCCTCAAAGTTAAGCCTGAAACTGTTAGCTTTGCAGCACATCTTTTTTTGTTTTCCTTTCCATCCATTTCATTTTTCCATAATCAGATATGTTTTTAAATAATCCTGGATTGAAAACCTTTTTTCATCACTGTGTGTACATAAACAAAATTGTGTGATTATAATTTGATAAAGAATTAAAAAATTAAATTTTTCTTAAAAATTCTCACTTGTACATACTCATATAATTAGCATTTAAAAATTGAAGCCATGAAAATTCTCCTCTTTCTATTGCTGAACTAGGTATTAATCTATTTTTATTTTGAATTTCTTTTAGTCCAACTGTGACAATGAGTATGTGCAAATCGAACGAGGCACCTATCTGGACATGTTTCAAGATATTGTAAGCATTAAAACAATGCTTTTCAAGCTCAAGAGAGTCCTACAAGAGGTGAGTTTAAATGGACCTTTTGCAATACCATTAATTGCCTTTTATTCCAATCTGGTGGTACTTACAAAGTAATTGTCACATTAGGAATACCCCTATTTCAACCAGCTCTGAATATCTACCTTACTCGCCTTTATAATGTAGTCAATAGCCTTCTCCATCCAAGACCAAATATTAATTAATAATGTGATCTTTCATTTAATGAAGAAATTTGTGCTTGAAAATGCCTTCTATTTGTAACAAATTCTGTTGTGCTTTTGGAGAAATGGTTCATTTTCACTGGTTATTTTTTCTAGTAAATGCCATTAGCAGTTTTATTAAAAATGAATGGCAATGTGAACAAAACATTAACATATATACTACTTTTCCAAAAGATCCTGCCAATAATGTAGCAATTTTAATCAGATTTCATGGACAATTTTATAATTCGTCTAGATAATATGCAAGGCGAAACACCTCTAGTGATATGGAAAGGGTATGAAAATCAAGTTTGTGTATGTTGGGAATATCTTAATAACCACTTAGATCAGTAGTATTTAAAAATAGCTATTAAATATTTCACTTTTTCCTATATGTAGGCAAGTGAAATGAAAACCATAAATATTTTGTACACATGATTTACTGAACAAAAGTGGAACGCAAGCGTATCATTTTTCAACACAGTCACCCTGAAGTGCAAGGCATTTCCTCCAATGCACAGGAAATGCACATATTCCTCTGGAAAACAATTCTTGTGTTTGTGTTTGCAGCTACTCATCGGAACAGAATTTCTTTCCTCCCATTCCATCTTTGAGTGGCCCAAATGTGACAATCGCTTTGGGTGAGGTTTAGTGAATATGGTGGGTGTGGAAGAGTACCAAAGTGAAATGGTTGCAACTGTTGCGCGGGCAGTATAAGGTGTCAGGCATTGCCATGTTGCAAAATGACACCTGCAGTCAGATGTCCACATAGCTTTGTTCTAATTGAAGGTAAAAGATGATTTTTCAACATATTGGAGTATGAACCACTGGTGATGGTGGTTCTCCTTGATGTGTAGTGTCTCAAGATAATACCTTGTTCATCCCAAAAGAGAATCATCATAACTTTCCATGCAGATTGCTGTGCTTGAAACTTCAGTTTTGGTGATGAAGGATTGTACCATTCCTTGCTTGCTCTCTTGTTTTTGGGTTGGTGGTAGTGGACCCAGGTTTTCTCTCCTGTAATGATTCTTGCAACAGAGCCATCACCTTCAGCATCAAAGTGCCCTTCTCAGGCTTCAACACATAGCTCTTTTAGTTCTGAAGTGAGATTCTGTGCCCCTCACCTTGCAGACAATTGGTGAAATTTAAGCACGTCATGATTAATGTTGTGTGTTGAGTCATGGCTGATGTTCAGATTGGCAGCTATTTCATCCACAATTACATGGTGATTGTCGATCACAATGGCTTCAAGTTGGCATCCATTGTAAACCTGTATTATGGCAGCATTTCAGTTGTCTGCAGTATGCTTCCACCTGTTGGTCATTCTTTAAAGCATTGGTAACAGTACTGCCAAATTACAGGCCAATAGCATGGGAAACAGAATATTTATTACAGTTTTATGGTTTTCATTTGACTCTCCCTTATAAATCAAACTTGGAGAATAGTTTTTGCTGAATATATGGTAATAATAATGATAAGTGAGATAAAAGTGTCATGCATTTCATAACATGTATAATTTAAGTGCCTAGTTTACCTCAATGTTGCATGTAAATTGTATTCATAATGGAAATATGTTACAGTTCAGGCGTTTTTCTTGAAGATTATCTATTCATCATATTATTATAATTTTAAATTGGGATTCATTGGCATTGAAACATTTTAATGTTCTACTGATCAAGTGCGAACCAAATTGAATATTTTTTTGTATTCCCAAGAAGGGATATCATGGTTATTTGATAATATCTTGCCACATCTCTCTTACATAGTAAATCAAATCAACATATTACTTTATTCCAGGCGGAGACTCTGAATCCGTTTGACAGCTCATTAAAGGTAAGATAGTAAATATATTTCTTCCATAATTTTTGGAATATTTAGCTATAGACTTAATTTGAAGCTGAATAATGAGTGGTCTATTTATCAGTTTCATTACTGTTAAGATATTAATTTTGAATAAAGTAAGTGGACAAGTAAAAAATTATTATCTCATGAAAGAATGTGAGAATTCATTGTGTTCTCAGAGCATTAAAAGGCTTGTGACATATTATATACTCTGTCTGACATCTTTTCAAAAAAGCCATTTTCATTCATTGCATAAATGTGACTATGACTGCAAATATATTTTCTAATTGGATTTTTGTACTTTAAGTTAATGTATGAATTATAAAATTGAAAAATTTAATCAATTATATATAATTAGAGTGAATTAAAAGTTAATAATAGTGATCATATAACTTCGCAACAGTGCATTGGTGGTGAGATAACTTTTAGATAAACACTAGGAGCATTTTATGGCTCAGTGTCTCTTTTGCATTGCAGCAAGTATAATTTACATGAGCATTGTTAGCATCTCAAAGGAATAGAATGTTTGTGAGGGCCCATTGCGTGGATATAATCTTTTATTTTGGATTCTGTAATTTTACCTGATCCTTTTGGTGTCATATTTTTGAATCGCAAGAAAATTATTTTAATCTTCATCATATTAGAATAGCACAACTGTTACTAGGTAAAATTTTGTTTATTTTTATTTACTTTTCCCTAATTGGTGTAATTAAAGTTTAAGAAGTTTGAGTCAAACTTTTAAAAAGTCATCTTATTTTGTTTCTGTTATCATATCAACTCACTGATCAGCTGTGATGTGAAATATGGCTTCTTTAATGTTTTTTTCAGTCAAATTATTGTTTTAAATTGAGAGTGGAAATTTAATAATACATCTGCTTTCTGTTATTTCAGAATGGACTGTTTTACCACCTCGCCAACAGTGATCTTCCATCCACAATAATCCCAACTGCATTAGGTGAAGGGAATGGTGTTAGTTCTGATGGGGAAGAAAATCAGCCAAATGGACGACTGGACGTGCCTCCATCACAACCTCAGGAGGAGGTAGCTGACATGAGAAGACAGGTGAGAGAGATGCAGGGGTCCATCCCTGTCATAGCTATATGTCCAATAAGATGAGAAGCATGCTCCTCAGTGAATGAAATCAAGAAGTTAAGCCAAGAAATGTTACAGGTTGGGTAGAAGAGAAGTAGTTAGTGAGGGAGATTCAGAGATGATGGATTAAGTTGATGGAGGAGTGTTCGATTTTGATGACTTTTATAGAATTTTGTGTGTTGCATAAGAGAGGGAGAGTCTTTGAAGGAAGAAACCTTTGGAGGGAATTTGTGGCATAGAAAATTTGAGGATCTATTGAAGGTAATGGTGTAAGTTTTAAGCTTAATTAGTTTTATTAGGTAACGGTGTAAGAAGGTAAGCTTAATTAGTTTTGTTTCCAAAATTTCCCCCGACAAGTTAAATTATAGTATCATAGAAATGATAGCATTATCCTGGAATTTATTATACCTGGAAGACATGAAATTCAGGCAGTCTACCTGGAAATCCTTTAAAGGGATATAGGTGATCAGTATAAAAAATGAAGACATGATCATCAAATTTTGGTTTTTGTTGAGGAGGAAAATGTCAAGAAGATCATCATAGTACTTATCAGTACTGTAAAGATACTACTACCAGGTATACAATGGTTTATCTTAAATGATTCCTGTCCTCATTCTCTGTGTGAAAAAATGCATTAACTCACCATCATCTAGGGTTGTAGATCTTTGAGGCTTATTGAATGTAGATATGATAACTAGTCTGAAATTGAAAGGTGTTTGATTTTCATTCTTCATAAAAAATATTCATTTTTCTGGTTATTTTTCCTTTTAGTAATTATGTACTTAAAAAATATCATTATAATTTAAATTATCATATGATACTATGGTGTACTGATCGGCAGTGGGATGTTGAAGGCTATAATAGAGGGGAGAATGTTGGGCAAGCGAGGAAAGGGCAGGAACAGGATAGGGATGTTGGACAGGATGAAGGGAGGAAAGAAGTACACAGAGATGAAGAGAGACCTGATGTAGAGTAGTTTGTTTTTGTTTGGAGTCGCAAAATATATTTGGTAACTTGTCCATTCAAAACCTACCTTGACTGGTAGATAACCTTATAAAAATAAATAACGGCACTATGATGAAGTATATTGTGGAATTTCATTCATTTTATTTTTACATTTAGTCTCATGGACAACGAGTAAGTAATGTTTTTGGTAGTCGGAAACATAAGGTATTAATGCTGATGTTTGAACAGAGTGTAGGCAATAGTTATGTAATTTGCTATTCTCAGGGAATGCATGGACCATTATTACTTAGTACCATATTTAATGTGTATAGTTTTCTTAATATTCAACTACAAGGTACTTCGATTGAACCATGACGCTATACCAGGTGATTTTATAAGTTAGAATTAACTCTATTTTCACATTTGCAAAATACTATCAGTAACAGTTATGATACTAATTAGTGCAACAATGTATACAACTATTGTTTTTATTTAGTATTTCATGTGTGTGTCTTATAATTGATGAATAATATTTCATTGGTTGGTGATTTTATTCATGTGTTCTACACCTAATTCATATTGGAATGGATTAACACCATTGTAATATGCTATATTTCCTGATATGGGTATTGGAGCTAAAGTTACATTTTAGAATGACATCCATATCATATATGCTCTTGCAATAGCATGCATATTATATTACTCTGCCGTGATGATATAAAATTTCTTATTTTATTATTTTAAATTATCCAGTTTTAATATAGTTGTGGGGGTAATAATATGGAAGTAATATTTTTAAAATGCAACATTTTGTTAAAGGTGGTATTTCTGCAACAACAGCTGGAAGAAGTGAATCGTTCAAAGGTATTGCTTCAGAGACAATTGTCAAAGTGTGCCTGTGGTAATGGAGCTGTAAATTGTTCTGGGAATACAAGTCCAAAGAAAGAAGCCTCTTGCAACGTTGCCACTCAAACAGAAAGGGTGAGTATGTTATCTTTCTGGATCTATGAAGATGGTTTTCCATATGTACTGTGGTGCGAGCTACTGGTCATTTTTTTAATGGGTTTTCATTTGTTGAGAAGGCTATTTCAAATATATGTTTTCACCACTTCTCTCGTGTCTCATCACCATATTTGACTTAACATTGTGTTCACAAATAAGCATTTTAGCTAGAAGTCACACCAAAGACAAAGAAATGTATACAAATCAAATACATAGATAACCTTTCATTATCAATCAATCTGATGTATGGAACAGGGATAATATTTTATATAAATCATTTTATGTGCGTAAGGAGAAGAATTGCGCTAGGCAAGGAGGCTTTCTCAAGGAGGAGGGAGTTGATGACGGGGACGTTGAGTAGGGATGTTAAGACAAGACTCGTAAAAACTCTGATATGGAGCGTAGCTATGTACGGCGCGGAAACGTGGTCGCTGAAGCAGGAGGATAGACGTAGATTGGAGGCTTTTGAAATGTGGGTGTGGAGAAGAATGGAGAAGGTGAAATGGACCGAAAGGAAAACAAATGAGGAAGTACTAGAAATGGTGGGGGAGGAGAGGGGTTTGTTGAGAGAAATCCTATGGAGGCAGGAAAAATGGATGAAGGGCGTATTGAGCGGTAGTGGAATGTTGAAGAGGGTAATAGAGGGAAGAATGTTGGGCAAGCGAGGTAAGGGTAGGAACAGGATAGGGATGTTGGACGAGATGAAGGGAGGAAAGAAGTACACCGAGATGAAGAGGGACCTGATATAGATTAGTTTTCTAGGTGGGGAGTCACAAAATGTTTATTTGATAGTTGGGTCCATCCAAAAACCTACCTTAACCGGTAGATTACCTAAAAAAAAAAAAAATTTTATGTGCAAAAGAAAGAATTCATCACCAAAATTTAGTTTTTCAATAAGAACTAATATATTTCATTTTTGAAATGGGTTGATTTGGCAGATTAGAAAATTAACATTTGACTTGTGGATGTTATATTTATTATCACAAATTATCAGGTTTCTCGAATTAATTTGACCTGAAGTATGATAAATATGTGTATGGAGGTGGATGAGATTATATTGTACGATGTTGAAGTGGCCTTAAAATATCTTTGTTACTGTTAATTCCATCGCACAAGTAAAAGAATATTTTTTCACAATTAGAATTTCAAAAAGCTTGAGGTATTTATTTTCATTTTTTTATTTTAATAATCGTAGTAACATTGCTTACTCCACTTCAAAATGTAAAAATATTTTTTCATTTAAAATTTAGTCTTATCTAGGTGATTTGTTTATTTATTTGAAGTATGTGCATTGTTTATTTGGTTTTAATTTTTTTTGCTAAATCAGCATAAATTAGTATTTGTTGTGAGCATCTAATTAGTCTCATAGGTCATAAAGTATTTAAGACTGAACATGAAGACTTCTTTTTTGGGCATTATGCCCTAGTTTTGAATAAGAGCATTATTATTCTGAATCATTTTAGATTGAAAATCCTTTCCCTTGAAAGTTGTATGTTCATTTCATTTTTGTTCCAGATTCGTCCTGTGTCCATGGGTCCTATTTTACAAAGCTGCCCCACAGATGGCAGTGGAGGTGGGCCTCTAGTCAGGTGAGCACATGCTGATTGAAATAATAACAGCTTAGCCAAATTATTGCCAGTTATCTGCGAGTAGGGAGCCATTTATGGAATTGATGAAGTTCCACATTAAAAAAGGAAGCTTTTGTACTTTCTTTGGCATACCAGACCCTTCCCTTAAGGCAAACATGGATCAGAATGGAATAACCATAGTCAGTAGGTTCCCCAGTTATTTCATATTTTCTCTATATAGTCCATCCATTTCTGAAGTCTAATCGCCTCAAATTATTAATATTGTGTTGCAAAAACAGTTCATTATATATCATTCAGCTATTACTTAATTCAGAAAAGAGATTTCTCAATCACTAGACTATTGGGGGTAGTGGAAACTTCTTTTTGTAAACTTTGTACTTTCACTACCTGTTTAAAATATTATTCTTCTGATTCTCTAAAAAGAAGAATTGGCATGGTAAATTAAATGTCACTTCTTATTTGTAATCACCTTGTGGAGATAAGTAGTAGTCATTTCTCATGAATATTTTTAAATATTCAGCATTATTTCAAAATTTTTTTCATGCCATAGAAATATTTTTTCCCAAAAAGATTTCCTGGAATGGCATCACTTAACCAAAATATGAATCAGGAAATTTTAACAAAAAATTATTCTCCACTGTTGGATTAACCATTTGTGTATTTTTTCATTGTCTAATGAATGCCATTCCTTCCCGCCTAACTGAAAACTCACAGTCTTGTGTCTAAATGTGAAATTGTGTCTTTTCTTTCTTCTTACCTGCTGCCTCTGATTTGATTGGATTCAACAGCTTCAGGATTGGGAAGGTATTGTGTGTGACCCTATTAGACATTGTCCTGGGTATCCTAAGTATGGCCACAATCAATCTTTTATGTGCTCTTCACCTAATACAAATGCATGGAGGAAGTCACAGTTCCTAATGTATTATTTGTATTATTCAGACTTATTTGACTTGTATGTAATAAGAAGAGGCACTGTGGTGTCCTTCTTGACTTTCTCCAGCCAATTCCTTCATGTACTGTACCACCAGAAACACAAATTTTAAGATCAGAGTTATCCCTATAGTGTATTTACTCTCTCTTGAGAGTTCGGGGCCAAATTTTGTGTGTACTGTGGATTTTGGGTATGCTTTTTCGTTTCATCCATTGTACCTTCAAAAAAATGTCTAAAGTCCTTGAGGGCTTCAAAAAATTTATTATAATAAAATCTTTTTTAGAAAGATTTTTTATAAAAATGTTCTGAGATGGACTTTTAAGATTACATCAATGCACATGTTTCAATTACTGATACTAAAGTTAGTGGAATGGTTGTTTAATGAGTTATTATCCATCATTTAAGTGTGAACACAATATGCACATATTTTTAAATACTCCATGTAGAAGGTGTTTTATCTCATTTGAACTTTCAGATGATAAGAGTTTCAAAATGATGATTAATGACAGATTTTGTTTAACTCCTTTTCATTGAATATTAGCCCTGTCCTTTACGTAGTAAATTTGTGCATTTATACTATAGCAACAGCATGCTGTGATAGTCTATGCCTGGTGTGTTTAGAAAATTGAATGCTTTAAGTTTAATAGAAGTTTCCAAGTGCTTGATCTTTTTTTTTGTAAATGTTATTCTGGATAAGAATAATCAAATATTGAATGAGGCACATCTTATCTCTAAACTTGTATCAAATAAAAAAGTAATACTTAGGATTGATCACAATCGTAAAATGAGTATTTGATCTCATTATTTATGTATCCTGGTTCATAGATGATGATGATGATTTATCTCTTTTGAGGAAATCAATTCATTATTTTCTGATTCTGGGGATGGCATTGGATGAAAGATTAAAGTATCCAAGTGATTTTCCAGCTGATATTCAAATATTACAGTTTGCTTTCAAAAGGTTTTAGTTTGAACTTGAAGCCATGACTAAATAAAATATGTTTCAGTACAAGTTGACAAATTTTCTACCATTGTAGGTTAGTGTTAAACAATCTTTAAATTATGGTTAAGTTGCCAATTAAAGTGATGCTTTTGGGCTATAATTAAGTACTCGGCTAAAGATAAACGTTAAATAGTAAGTTTATGCAGGGCTACCAAGAATGCATATGGTGAAGAGGGTATAGGTATTTTGAAATGCTTTAGATTTCAATTCTGCAGTTTACTACCTCAAATACCAGTATAAATACCATAATTTTTTAAACTATTATTATGTCATTATAAATCCTTAGAATAATAAGTCCAGTGAACATTTAGTGAGCTTTAATCTTGCCATGATAATTAAGCTAGAACCTCATGACCTGTGGCCCTATGTGCAGGTCTATGATTACTTGTGACATTAGATGTATGGTAATTTGTTGTGACATCTTGATCCTTCAAAAGTCTGTTAGAATTCATGTGGAATGTGAATGTTGGAATGTTATTGTAAGAAGATGCCTCGGTAGCTTATTGATTTAAAGCCTTTAGCAGGAAATCAAGGAGATCAGGTCAAAAAAAAGGGCAAATGAAATGCAGAAATTTCATAGCGTAAAAATCATTTGCCTTGCCAGGGATCCAAATCAGACCCCTCAATGATTGATTGCTGAGTGATTTAGTCAGTTAAGCTACCAAGGTGTTCTTTAACACTCCAAAACTGTAGGGGCTTTAAAGGAACAAGGTATAGCAACGAAATACCATACATATGCATCAGGTATCCATATCCTGGTGAGGTTAAATGATTTTCACTCTTTGAAATTGTTGTATTTTAATGCATATTAGTGGATGATTACATTTAAGTAACTGTTACTATTTACTCCTTTTAGTTTCTTAGAATTTGTGTTGGAAAATTATTGTTGCACCTTAAAATTTCTGCATTTTAGGAATGATTCTCTTAAAGTAGCAGTATCGGCACCTCCCACTCTGAGTTTGCTATTTAACTTTGATCTAATCCTGTACATGTTACACCCTTGTGGAGTAGATAATGTAGTTATATCAGTAGTAAACACATATATGGCATATGGCATACCATACTGATTTTGATGCTACAAGATTTATTTCCTCACATGTGGTATTAAATTATTTTTTAAATAAATTACTGCTTTTCTAAAACCCTAATGCCTTTTGTAAAGATATTGATCTTTAAATAAGAAAACATGCATCAAAACATTTAAATATTGTTTGCTAATTATCAGCAAATGGAAGCGATATGTGTATCCATACAGTATATTTGGTGATTGTATTCCAACCCCAATTAATTGATAAAGTAAATAATTTAAGGGATCATTTACCTTTAAAATATTACCAAAAATTTTGGTTGGATAATCATCCTTTTTAGTCAATAATGGTAACTGTAAAAGTGGGAAAGACATATTTACATTCAATGCAGTGTCAAGGTTGATTAAATAAGTTGTAGAATTAACAAAGAAAGAATCATATGAAAAGCACTATGGAAACCATAATGCTGACCCTGGGATTGAGTGGCACTGTCTATTATGGGAGGTATATTTATTCATTTCCATTGCTAATTATAACACTGACATGTTGTGCTTTCACTTGAACTTATTTTCAAATTGAGAATTTCTTGAGATATTGTAGGCTGTTATGGACCTGATACAGTTTTGAGTGACCTTGAACTCAAGCATAGTAGCACTTAGTGTAACTGTATCCTATGACTGTAAATTGAAGATAATTCTCAAATTATGAGAAAATATTTTCTTACTTTCTTGATATAACTTTTGATATTGCATCCATTTAAATTTTATCAAAAGGTCTATTTCTGGCTTTTCATTTATTTTATTTTTAAGTGTAAAATTTGAATTATTGTTTTTTTAAGGCTTTTCTCACCAGGTTTTCATGATAACCACTCTAGATTGTGGCTTTCCAATTGGTTGATCATTTTTAGTCATTGCAGTTTTTCATGTTGTTAATGTTATTTTTTTATATGAATTGCAAGAAGTCATGTGGTATACAAGGTTTATATATGAAGTATCGGGAGAAGTTTCGAAAAAATAAATTTAATTCAGATATTGCTACAATGCCTCAAAATTCTTCAAAGTACACTCCTTGAAGGTTGACACTCTAACTAAGGGTACGCATGCTAGCTTCTTTGATGGCAATTAGGGCCTCAAAGTCCTTTGTCCTTTGAGGGAAAATTTCACTTTTGGGAGTATAAAATAGTCTGCTGGTGCCAAGTTGGGATTGTAAAGGGTTGGGGAATCACTACAAAGCCGTTTTTTGGGAGGTAATCAGTGATCACCTTGGAGCTTCAAGCGCTCATCTTTGGGATGAGTTTAGCGCAGATCTTTCACATCACAAAATTTTCAGTGATGATGGTGTGCACTGTCATCTCATCAATGCCAATATGATTTGTGATCATACGCATATACAACCAATGATATGAATTCAGCACTTCTTGCACACATTGCATGTTGCCGACGGTTCTTGATGTTGACGGCTGTCCAGCGTGGGCCTCCACACTCTCTTGGCCATCTTTGAAGAGTTTGTGCCTCTTAAAAACTGCCGTTTGTGACATGCTTTCATCCTTGAACACTTGAAGAATCATGCCCAGCATCTCCGTACCTAATATCTCCATTCCAACACAAAATTTGATGATGTACCACTGTTCAATTGTTCGCTGTATTTTGTGGTTGCACCAAGTCACTCTCCAAGATCACCAGACAAGGGTCCACTAAAAACACGGTCTAGCCTGAATGAATGCTTGCCAGTAGTTGGTGCTTGGCACGTGTTGAACGTCAGATGCTCCACTACCAAGTCTGCATGGTGCAAACATGCTGTGATGTACACTCACGTCTAGAAAAAATTATTTCTGATACTTTTATACAAACCTTGTATTTCCTTTGTAAACCTATCATATTTTGGAGCTTTAAACTCAAGTTTCTCATGTTTTATAATTCAAGATTCTGTCAAATGGATTACTCATGTTAGTGACCTTTAGAAACTTTTTTAATTCTTATTATGTGCTGAAGTTTGACTTTAGTGCATTTTAAAAGATACATATTATCTTAAAGTGGGTTTCACTGGAAAATATTAGCTATATTTCAAAATATTTTATGGTGTAAATTTTCTGCTTTCTATATTTAAAATAACTAGTCAAGAATGGATATAAAACCAAAGATTTAGCAGAGTATTTTTGTTACATGTCTATTCAAATAAACATAGATGGTTTTGCTTCCTCTGGTGCTAAAACTGGGAGATCTTTCAGTTAAATTACATACTACCTGATAGTAAGCTACTGTGAAAATTCATATTGATTTGGAATGAGAATGTTGATTGAATTAATATAATATGTAGTCATGATTGTGGTAGAATGACAGTGCTGAATAAATTTTTTTGGTACATATATTTTGAGGAATGATAGGCCATTAAGGTTGGGTATCATGGAGAGATTGGAAGAAAAAATGATAAATTGAAAAGGATTGGAATTTAAGTGCTCCAATTATATTTCTTATGGTCTACAGCGGTAGAGTCTGTTGAAAAATTTGAGTTGCACATATATTTTCTAAGTATTACTTAAACTTAAAAAATACCATTGGTCCAGAAATTGACCCAGTCCTTAGGCATGAGAAACCAATTTATTAAATGCCCTACTAATCCACCCTTTCTCAATAATCTTACTACAGATGTTATTGGGAAAACAAGAAATGATATTTAATGTAACAGTGATTTAACTTTTTTGGTTCCATCTGTGTGTGAAATTCAGTAAAATTACTAAGATCACTGATGGCCTCTAAAATAAACAAGGCACACTTTTAGAATTCCTGCAAAGGGTTTAAGAGAGAATACTAGTCGCTAGTCGAGTGCAAATTCTATGAGAATCTTTTCATTATTTTTGTCATAACATTTCATGGTGTCATAAATTCTTCAAATGCAGTGCCTTCATAGCTTTTTAATTCCTTGTGTAGTGTCCATATTAAGAGTTTATGATTTTTCACAGACTTGAATATTATGTTTTCCACAAACTTAAATTAAGATGTCTTTGGAAAATTTCTTACTCTTTAAATGTGGACATCAAATAAATTCATGAAGTGAAGCCTGAAAGTGTGAAGTATCCTTGTGAAGTTGTGATATACAAGTAGGAATCAATTGTGAGCTCCCCTGTGGATGAGTCTCCAACCACCTGTCAGCTGATGATTGGATTCTTTTTAAAAAATTATTTGAGAAAACTGTACTTAAGTGTTCACATTGAGTAAAGAAGTTCATTTAGAATAATAAGTCATCTTGCCAGTCACTCTAATTGTCAAGAAAAGTTGTAGTCCAACCAGTATTATTAAGAGCACAAAGCTAAAAAAATAGTGAGAACATTGTCAAGGATGTTAAAGCGTGCCAAAATTCTAGAGATATTAGGTTTCTTATGCAAGTGAAAGAAGTGAATAAAAAACGCCATTCTATATATAAAATCAAAGAGAAAGGACCAGTAAGATTTGTGGTGAATAAGTACACTGACATCCTAATTCCAAAGAAATAATCATTCTCTTATATGCGCAGTTCACTTTCTGAATAATTTCTTCAAAAATGGTGAGAAAATCAAACAATAGACTGTCACATTGAGTTTTATGCATGATTGTTTTGGGTGCAGGTTTAATATATGAATGGAGAAATCTTTTTGCAATTCCTTACATTGGGAAAAATACCCTAAGTCATTCTGGCAAATTCATTAATCAAGTTTCAGTATCATCCTATAATTTCAAATCACCGCTCTTCATTTGTAGTTTAATATATCAAGCCTTTGAATGTGGCTGTGATGTTTTATTTTAGTTAAATCATTAGTGGAGAATGTTCACTGCATGGTCCAAGTTTTGCTACCCAATACTAAAGAGATATTCTATGTAAAATTATTAACTCTTAGTAGTTGTACACTTTTATATGTTAAGGGTTGTTTCCTAAAGTGTAGGCTGTCCATTTGTTGTGAAATTTGTACACCCAAAATTTCTCATTCTGATCACCTGTAATGCCCTTTGCAATTTTACACTCTTGTTTTATAGATTTGTAATATGATTTTTACATTGGTAACTCACGAAAATTCTTACTGGCATTTTTAAATCAAATCAAAAAGAGCAGGAATAAAAACTCAAAGGAAAATTTTTGTGATTGGTCAAACTGTGCCTTATTTGGTGACCTCACATTTCTTAGACAAAGATCCACAAAAGTAGATGGCCAAAATTTGCTCTCATGTTATTTGATTGTGAAAGTTCTCCTTTTTGCAATTGTATTGATTAATTATTTGTGCATGGGTTATTGAGATTGTTTTGGAGGGCAAGAGACATTGGTCCTACCCCTCTCTTTCATGCTTGCAAAGGTTGTGGAAATGCTGTGAGTATTGTTAATAGTTTTTGCCTGAAGGTTGTGTGTGTTCCATTAAACCCTAACCAAGCAAGTGAAATCCACTGTTAGTCAATCTGTGATTGGGTGTCATGAATGATCCTCAGGGCCATCCAGTTAGTGTTGTAGCAAGCAGATATTTAGAAAAGTATTCCGAAGTTTTGTTGCATCCAATTTTGATGCTATGATGACACTAACATATTGTTCTTCTCCTTCTCTCCTAGCAATTTGAGTGAAATCAAGAAGAAGACTTGTGAAAGTGCTTTACCGGGTCCTAAGGCTGGTATAGGCATTTCCAGAAGATTGCCAGTATCTACACCGTCGAAAAGGCCTGGTGCCGTCAGGCATTGGAAGTGAAAGGGGGAGAAAAGATTACGTTCGGTGATGTTGTGCACAGGTGTGAGTAGAGGATTCGAGCTTTTTCATTGCTATGCTCACCCTGGGGGGGACAAAATTCTCAGTATCGATAGTGTCAGTGAATGCATGAAATTTCGGTCTTGCCAGTGCAAAAAAAAAGTTGGTTTTTTATCATCAGTTGGCCTCAGCGTGGAATGATCAGTTGCAGTTATTTTTGTTCAACATTGAAAAGTCTCAAAATTGTGAGAGAAATGTTTTTCCTCATTGACTTCGCAGTGTATTTACACATGCCCAATTGCAAATGAAGGAACGATGAAGAGTTTGGTGCTGCGTCAGAAGACTACTGAGTTAGAAGACTTTAATCCCTCCCACCCCATCAATGTAAGAAGTTTTTTTTTCAAATGGCAGGAGAAGTCTTCTTTTGCAGCAATATGTAATTATGTATTTATTGAGGGAAGGTCTTGGTTGGATAATATGCGTTGTTGAACTCCCAGCCTAGTCCATTGCTGTATGCGTTGGCTCTTGCCACCATGTGTTACAGAAGAAGGAGGAGAAGACTTAGTGTTCCAGAAAATTCTGATCTCATGAGCATGGATGCAAGATTTTTTCCTATGCATAGCACAAGATTTTTATGGGAGATATATTCCAATCAAATGCCTCATCGTATATTTCTGGAATCATAAAATGTTTTGAGTCATTCCAATTATACGCTGCTGTTTAGTGCAGAGTCATAGACATAAATTTATGTACATATATTGACATTCATTGTTGATGTATTTTTATTATAGACTGATTTCCTTTTTAAAACTTGCTAGTTCAAGTAAAAAAAAACTCCCATGAATTTATTTGCTGTGATAAGAGCATTTTAATTACTGCAATTTTATTGTACATTTCTCACCTGTTATTGGTTGTTTTATTTTAAATTGTTACGTGCCCAACTGTTTTTCTCTTTTTAATTTATGCCTTCCAATTTTGTTTGAAAAAATAATCATGAGAGCATTTATTCATTTAATCATTCAAATTATACTATTGTAAAATCAATGTCATGTAGGTTGTAACCAAAGCAAAAAAGCTTAGTTTATGTAGTTTTTAATCCCCCAAAATTATGTCACCTGTCTTTGAGTACTTATAGTGGCCAAGGACTGGAACACCCAGTGAAAAAAGAAAGGGAAAGAAAGATTTGGTTGAGAGAATTAAGTTGTTACGATGGGTCTGTTTCCATAGAAATGGCCAGGTTCCACTTGTTGATTATTTCCATCAGAAATTTACAGTGGTATTGATTGAGCTGGGGAAATTTTTTGGCCAAGAATGACTTGTCGTATGCCCTTATGTAAGTCATGAATATAACAGTTGTCATGATTTTAGCATTTCCCTCTCCAATAAAACAACCTTTGGATGTGTTTTTCTGATGGGTGTGTGTTTGCAAGTCTTCTGGTGTGAGTTAATTTCATGGTGAAGAGGGTGGATGACAATTTTAAAATACCTCTCTGCCTTGTGATGATTTTCTTTTAAAAATCCCAGTATATTGTTTTTTAAATGTATCAGTACATAAAATTCTCATCGGTGATTTTGCCAATTGTACATAGGCCTAAAAGTGTCCATAATGCTACTTATAATTTTTATTCAGAGCGTTGACGACAGGAAGTTGTTGACTTCTGATGAAGGCAAATGCTTTTGGTCCAGCAGGATGAATGGATATAAGAAGATTCGTACGTTATCAATCTTATTTACAGAGTTTTTATTATATTTATGATTGAATTAAAAAATCGGAAAGTAAAAACCTTCCAATATTTTGTCGTGGTGTCATGTGTGTTTTTCTGTGGAAATTAGGAATTTATTTAGCCAAAGTGTGTTGTCTGTGTATGAAGTGTTTAGTTGTTCTATTTGTCAAGGGTGGCCCACACTATTTTTTTAGGTATGCTGGGGTGTATGCAAAATGCAATGAATGTGATCTTCCTGCTTCCAAAATAATGGGGAACTTAATACATATAATAATTTTTTATAAAAATATTTAAAAATCCATCATCTCTCTGAGAACCAATCACTAACTATGGCTTCACCTTGTATATAATAAAAATGAATCATTATTTTAGTCTCCATTATAAAAAAATAGATGACCTCAGCAGTCATCCATTGTAGTGGGATGGTCCTCCTTTTCTTTAATATAATTTATTTCTATGTAATGTGTCATCATTTGAGCACTTGTTATGTTGAGCAATGAGCAATTACGTTGAGGAAAGAGTCAAAGAATTGTCTTTGCAGTTTTGCAATGAATGTGTGAGTGAAGCCAGAAAAAAAACATAACATTTTACTGTGTGGGTGTTAAAGCCAATCTTAAACTGGATAGTTGAATCATTAATGCATTCAAAAGATTGGTTCCACGAAATCAGCTGGCTGAGAAATACTATGTGGAACACTAGAGGGTTTGCATGGAAATTTAATTTGCATATTATCTGAACAGGAAGGTGGTCTTATCCTGAAGATAACTCACAAAATGATTCGGAACATGGTAAAAAAAACCTAAATCGTGAAAAGAAGTCTATAAAACTGTGATTTTAACTGTTGTCATCTTCAGGACTAGTCAGCATATGGAGAGAGAAATGTGTAAATGTATTTACAAGTGTTTTTTTTATTACCCGTGTGGCCATGGGTGTCCTTATGTTGTCAGTTCATTGCACACCACATGAATAAGCACAAATATTTTTGTTTTCATGAGTTTTAATCATGGTACTATAATGGATAGCTTTCTTGGTAGTTTTCTTTTAATCTGTCATGTCCATTGGTTTTAGAAATGCCTGTTGAATGATTGCTCTTCAATATTCAGAAATTTCATCATTGGGAGAATTGATATACTCAGCGAAACATTCATCTCTAAGTCGATGATTGGGTGATTTGGAGCACTGGCAGTTTAAATTTGGTGCTCATACTAAATCTTTGCATTGTGAGATATAAGTTAGCAATACTTTCCTTGCTCTTTCATTATTAATTTGGGAGTTTATTGTAATACACAGCCATAATTCAACTTCATGAATTTTGATCACACTCAAATATTCAATTCATAAGCCTGTTAAAAAAAAACTTTCTCTATGGTGGTGTAACTACAATGGGTTGAAGGACCTATGGTTAGGTATTTATGCCACTATTTCATGTTTGAGCTACTATAGCAAAAGTACACCTGTCATATTTGGTGACAATATTTGAATCAAATACTTAATATAGTAATGAAAATTGCCAAAGTCATCTGCATTCCAAAGCTCATTTGTAGAATGTAAAAATAATTTTCCCAGGTCATAAAACCCAATCAGTTTTCTGTATTAATAGTTGGATTCTATGCGACAAATAGGTTTAAAAATTTTTACCACCAAAAATTGGCTTGTGAATATTGGTTAAAATGTATACTTCTTTTATGTATACTGTGAGTCTTCTTTGTTGTAAAAGTATATGCAAATTTAATTTGGTCGTAAGAAGTATTACTGTCAAGTAAAGAAATTGTTTCATTATCCTTGTAACAATATTTCATTATATGAATTAATTAAAGAGAAATAGAAGCTTAACTCCAAGCAAGCTTGTTGATTTGGAACCATTTTTTTTGTGTCCATTGCCCACAACCACATGGAACCCTACATAGGTCTTTCTAGAACAATACATGTAAGTGTAATAATAATAATAACATAGTAATAATAACTTGCTTTTAATTATAAAAACCTTTTTCTTGTGAAACTAAACTATTTTCCTATGAATGGTTGATGCATTGTCATATCAACTGGTCCTTTCATTGTCATCATTTCTGTTCATAAATAATAATTTAGGTTCAATGTGGCTTCCCCTCCAATTATTGGCTAATTTATTCATGTCTACATATTCCTTCACTTTAACGTTTGTCATTATTCATTTCACGCATTTCATTTTCATTAAATTTCCTTCTTTGTCAAAATATGAATGGAAAGGAGCCTTGCTGTAAGTAGCAATTGAAAAATACCTTGTGTTGCCTCACTCATCCTCATATTTCAGTTCCCATTCATATGGAGTAAGGGCCCGGGAAGTCTTTCGTCAAAATTATCAGATGAGACTAGGAGGATGGAGTTTCATGAGAAAAAGTTAAGCTAAAGTGATGTCAAAAGTATTTAGGAGTCCATGGAATAATTTGATCCATTTTTATTTGAAATCTTGAAACTACAAAACCTTCAGCTCGATGAGATGGTGGAATCTTCAAATAGTTTCACTTAAAAGCCCCTTCTTAGGGTATTTTCTTATTAACTTTCTTAGTATAATATTGCCTATTTGCTTGAACTATGGACCCAGGAATCATTTTCAGAATAATAAAGGAATTTAACCACTTTTATTGGAAAATATTGAGGTTCATAGACTCGTACTGCAGTTCAAGCATGTATGTATATTTAACCAAGGGAAGAGTATAACGTCTTCTATGAGAAGAATAACATGAAGATGCAAGTGTTAACAACAAAAAATATATATAATGCATTACACAAATGAGGAAGTACTAGAAATGGGGGGGGAGGAGAGGGGTTTGTTGAGAGAAATCCTATGGAGGCAGGAAAAATGGATGAAAGGCGTATTGAGCGGTAGTGGAATGTTGAAGAGGGTAATAGAGGGGAGAATGTTGGGCAAGCGAGGTAAGGGTAGGAACAGGAAAGGGTTGTTGGACGGGATGAAAGGAGGAAAGAAGTACACCGAGATGAAGAGGGACCTGATATAGATTAGTTTGCTAGGTGGGGAGTCACAAAATGTTTATTTGATAGTTGTGTCCATCCAAAAACCTACCTTAACCGGTAGATTACCTAAAAAAAAATGCATTACACATAATTTGTAAGAGAGCAATTAATAATCGCACATGCCTCTCCCCTTCCTAAACCCAAACTGACCATTCCCTAAATAATCATTTGCCCCTTCTCTATTCTATTCTTGATGATCCGGAGAACTACTATAGCCGAGTGAGGAATCAAACTTGCTGTTCTCTAGTTTTTACAGGACGTAGCTGTAGGAACTAACACTGATCAGACAAAGTTTTCTGGCAAGATTTCTCGCTCATAACTGCTAGAATTAGTGTATAAAAACTCCTCTTTCCACATTTTCCTAAACCTTTTAATAGTTCTGCAGGAATGTTGTCTACCTCCATGGCCTTAATTGATTTCACTTCTCTTAATACCCTTTCTATGTCTAGACTTGCTGGCCTAAGTTTTTTACCAAACAAATCTTCTATATATTCCTTCAATCTCCCATGGATGATTTATAGTTTAACTAGTATTTACCCCGACTCCAAATTTTAACAGAGGAATTTCCCCTTTCTACTTCCTGATATTGTTAAAGTAGTTATGATTTGAGTTTATCACCCGATCTTTTGCCCAATGGTTGCATTAAACCTGTTCTTAGAACTCCTAACAATTGATGGAAAGGGCCCAAACAAATATCCAGGTAACTGATTCCATTCCACAATACTTCTACTCAAAAATTAATTTTAATAATGTTTGTTCTGTTCTTTTTTTATTTTATATCTTTAGTCCTTTTTACCCTTAAATTTTGGTTTTTGTATTCCCTTATTATTATCTTCCCACACTATGTCATTAAGTATTCTATGCATTGTGCTTAACCTAATTTTCTTTCTCCTGCTTTGCAAAATCTCCCATTCCAGAATACATGTCCATTATGCTATCTGAGCTTTCATATCTACAGATTACATATCTGGCTGCATTCCATTGCACTTTTTCTAATATATCGTAGTATCTCTTCTCATACGGATCCCATACTATGGATGTGTATTCCAGGATAGGGCGAACCAGGGCCTTATAAGCTATTTCCTTTGTGGCTACACTGCTTCCTTTTAAATTTCTCACTACCCAATGAAGTACTTTCAATGACTTCCGCGTCACATATCCGCTTGAACTCCCCATCCAAGTTCCCTAGTTAAGCAAACGTCTAAATATTTGCAAGTACTGTTACATGGGATTAGATAGTGTAAATATTCGGTTGTTATTTATTTTTATTTGATAAAGTTATTAGCATGCTCTTGTTTGCCTTAATGTTCATATTATTTTTTATAACTCATTCGGCATAGCGATCGATGTCATTTTGGAGTTTCAGACTTTGTCATGCGGTAGATAGTTAACTCTAATGGTTGAGTTAAATTATGCAGGAATAAAAGTAATATTATAATATTTATTAGTTATTTAATCTAAGAAAAACAAAGTAATTTTCATTCATTTCTAGAATTACTTAATTGCTAGGAAATAGAGCAAGAAACTGACGCTTATCACAGAGTTACCGGAATTGCTTGAATAAGTCTCTATTCTAAATATTTTAGAATCCACTGGAATACATTTAGTTGAAAAAAATATTTCGTAAAAATACCTGCTGTCCAGCAAAGATCCTGTCAAAATATTAATAATCTTATTTATAAAATATCTAACGCCATTCACTTCAAAAATATTGTATTCAAATGATTAGGCAACGGTACGAAGTCGCCCTTATCTTTTTCGTCACTACAAATTAGTACGCAGTGAATTATCTATGGATTATCTAAGCTTATTTACCAATTAAGAACCTCGGACGGTGGTTCTTTTCCCTCTCTCCCTTATATGCATCAGTATTGCGTGAAAAGATTTATCTCGCTTGGATCCAAACCAGAATTTATCTGCGAGGGTGTCTCCTTGGGGTGAAGCGGCTCCCACTTGTTGCTGTTAATGTTCATTTCGCTCAATTAATTTGGGGGTCGAGGTTGCCGACATTCAATTCAATCTTAGAAGGCACGAGGAGAACGAAAGGTTAAGAACCCTTCACTTATGGGATTTAAGTTGAAATTTACACGTAAGAAAAATGCAGGCCTAAGATTTAGCTTTTCAAAAAAGTACAAGTTAAGGCCCGATTCAGCTTGATAAAGACAGCAACCTCATCACTGCTACATACCGTAATATTCGATGCGCTAAATATTATAGAATAAAACTCTGATAATTTTAATTCCCATCATTATTTAGTGAAAGAATTACGGTACTATTGAACCAACTGTTGCGAATATATCAGGGCTAACTCAAATGAAATAGGTCGATGGTAATATGTATACACTAATCTAAGTAACAAAAATGTCGAAGAATTAAAACTACCCGTGAAAGTAGCTCTACCATTTACTACTGGAAAATATAACCACACGAGATATTTTATAAAATTCACTGTCTGCGAAAAATCGAACTTATTCATGACGAATTGAAATACCTTTTTAAAGAGCTATTAATTTTTGTAGCTCACGACCGGCGATTCCACATAAAAGATATTTATTAAGAGTAACTAATTAACTATTAATACATTAATAATTATTTCAAATTTAATTTTAACATTCAGAACGTTATTTTCATTACACAATGTGAAGTATGAAATTGAGATGAGCTATTTTCGATAAAAATTCAGATTCTATGAATAATTTTACAATCTCATGGTTAAGTATTATTTGACAATAAGAAGAGTAAACTAAGAATGAATTGGGCATAGGTAATTCAACTCAAGATCTGAGTAACGGGCAGTCGAGGTCATAATATTGAACGTACGAGTAAAAACTGTGGTCTGGTATGGGGAAGAGAATTCACAGTAGTGAGACAACCTATTAGACATCTTCACAGTTTCAGAATCTTTCCGGTAATATTAATGGTCATTCCTCATATTGAACTGTACTATCGTACAAACCGAACAGACTATCGTGGCAGGGCTAATCTGTTCAAGGAGTAACTCAACTGTATTTATCTACGAGGGTATTAGCCAGAAAGTTGCATTAAGGAACTGGCGGTAACGAGGGTTAAGGTAGCAAATATTAAATATTCAGCGAAAACCTCTCTGGTCTCCCACCGGGTTAGTGTCTGCATAGCTGCCGACATTTCGGTAACCGACTTGGTCATCGTCCTCAGGGCTTCTGAGGACGATGACCAAGTCGGTTATCGAAACGTGGGCAGCTAAGCAGATACTAACTTGGTGGAAGACCCGAAAGGATCTCCCTCAACAGAAACGCCGGGAAAGCACGAGATCTTTCATCAAATATTAAATAATTTCAACACGAAAAGCAAAAACTATTCGCCAAAGATAAAGTAATCATTATTTTTCAAAACCAACCAATTCCTTAAAAATAAATATTTACGAAATTGAGAAACACAAACAACAGTTTGCCAACCAAGTCACAGCAAACTTAAAGGACATCATGCCATTCAGAATACTTGAAATAATAAATCTTTTGACAATTAGTGGAAGTGCGATACCACAAAAAGGAAGAACAGGGTGGTGAATTATGCTAAAATATTAAATTTTGCCTTCGGCATTGAAGATCAATCGAGAGATACTATTTTAATGTAGTTCTTCCTCTACCATTTACATTTTTACTCACCCGACGGAAGACGTCCAAGCCAAATGTAATGCGTTGTACTGCTTGACATCAGGAAAGCACGGCTGAGCTCTAAAGAATTAATAATTAGTAAACTCCTCTCATCGTCCCGGTTACTAAATCTTGGAATGCAATTGCATTTGCTGGTGCAAAACAATTTTTGTCCATCCCCTCGATGATGGCAGCTGCCAGAAACATAAGGACTCCTCGAATACTTCCCTCAAGCCTCAATGGTTTAATTTGGAAAAATCCCTGTCTGGGAAAAAAATATAAGTACAAAAGGTTAACGAGAAGTGATTATTAAATAATATTTAAATTATCTTAGCACCACATTCGAAGAACTGACGCTTTCAAATATTTAAGTTCATGTGTAAACCAAGCATTGTAACTCATTTGGGACTTTTCGGATCAATTACGAAATCGTATCGCGATAGAAGTACAAAACAACAGCCTGAGAAATTGAATGTCAAAGAGCTACAAAATATTGAACAGGATAGTAAAAATTCAATTATAGTCCAATATAATATCTGAAGAAGTCCAAATTACGTGTGTTAATACAAAATTCATTTTTTTTATGACGAACACATTCCAGAAGTAAATAAAATTTGAAGATTTTACCGATTTGGTAGTGCCTTGGTTTCCCATCTGCGGTTATCTTGCAGTATTTCCAAAAACCAGTGAGATGGAGACATGCTTCCCATCGTAAATATCTGCATTAGAGATGGTCGTTAACCTGCGAGAAGAAAAGAAAGCTAAAATTAAATGACGAACATTTTACCGTCAACAGAAGACAAGGAATATGCCAAGAGATGAAGTTTTTAAGGTGGGCTGACGGCAACCTTTTTTTACACACTGGATAATAATTAAGAAAATTATTTTAAAGGCATGCAAGACCTAAGAATCGACCAGGAATTTCCGGGCGAGCAGGAAAAAAGAGTGAAGGACCAACGGACTAACTAGGTAATTTAGACTTAGCCGCGAGTTAAGGATTATTCTTGCATTATTCAATTTCCAAGATGTCCGTTTTCCTCTTAAAAAGGTCCGGAATTCGAAATAATTTGAAGGTTGGTCACCGAGACTTCGCACAAGAATATAAAAAAAAATTCTGTCATAATTTTCCATGACGCCATCCGTTCAAGACCAAACGAGAGAGACATTAGGGCTAAAAGACTCCAAAAATCAAATTATATGCGCACCAACCAACCCCACATTCTCGCAGGTGACTTGGAGGCAGATGTTAAATTGACCTAGCGTAAACAAAGGCGAGAGAGAGAGTTTCATCAAGGATTGATCAAAAGGGTCATCCGAAGAATCAGTCAAGGGAAAGCACGTAAGGGCACGATTGGCACCGACACCCGAGTCAATGGATTCCCAAAACTCCTAAATTAGTTCAGAATCGAAAGGAGTACACATTTTTACCATAACTGTAAAAAAGGTGGAAGATATCCGTTTTTATGCGTTCCGAAAAGTAAGGTCATATTACGTCGACATATCTAAGTAGCTAACCTTGAATACAGAATTTTCGCTGGGGTAAATAATCTAAGGAAGCAAAACTATTACTACTCGTATGTAGTAATAGGTTTGCTTCCTTAGGTTATTGACGGATATACAGTCCGCTGTCGCTGGGGTGGTCGCACTTTACTAAGGGCGGCAAAGTTGTAATTAATACCGCTTTATCCATCGCAAAGCATGCAAGAAAATATTTTGGCAAAAACATCTTGAAAATGTTAATATCTATCTGCATCTGGAAGATTCGCGGCGGTATTCACCAATAGTGACATTTAAAATAATCATGGGGAAAATGTGCAAGTGCGTATGAATACGGGAAGAAGGATTTTTAGATAGGTAAAATCTAAAATTGGCGTTAGCGCACGTTGCCTGGTTTATAGTTACCGTCTGTTGGAGGCGAGTAATAGGAAACTACAAGGCGCCAAAATGTGTCGGAGCCGGGACTCAAACGCGGTACCATGGCACTTGAAAAGAGCCAGTACACTTGAACAGAAAAGCAATCCCAACAACAGTCACCAGTCTGTGCTGGGCTTTTGATGTGAACGGACGTGTCTGAGCGAGCTCTGGCTTGAATCATCCCTACTCATCCTTTACCAACGATCCAGTTGTGTAGCGGCTGACCTGACTGGCTTTTCTGTAGCTGTAGCGATAAGTGTTCTATATTTTATTTTATTATATATGTATGCAGGTATGTATGTAATTGCGTGTGCGAAATATTAGCTGGTTACCGGCGAGGAGAGTTTACTTTGTCTGCTACGTTGTATTCGAGTGTGTCGTACGTGTGAGTCTCGCCGCGACGAGGGTCGCCCGCGCTTCACTCTAATCGCTCTCAATCTACTTACATGGTAATCGATCTCAAATTTTGTGTTCTCATCCATTATCTTAAATAGCTAGTGGATTTTTTTTGTTAGTTAAGCAGGTCAGTGACAGCAATTTGCATGATAAAGTAGCCTCCGTTGGGCCCAAGGAATTTATTTTATTTATTAAATGTGTAACTTTCACTGTTTTAACCTAGCCCTTTTTAAAAATTTGATATTTTCGATAGAATTGGGATGTCTTCTACTGGGTCTTCTGTGCGATGCACGCCTGAACTGGTGAGTTCGTGGCTCTAAGGCCCCATATCGCTGCGTTGGAGGGTATCGTGGCTGAGCTTCGGTCTAAGGTTGACGGGAAGGTTGCTCTTACGCGGGAGGGCCTGACTCGGGGTGGAGTTGCGAAAACTAGCCGCGCCAATGGGGCCGCATGGGTTCGTTCGAATGCAACATGCGACGGAGTGATCGAGAGGCCGTCCGTAGTCAGATCCTTTGATGGGGTAGAGGGCCCTTCCGGAATCTGGAGGATTGGAAGGTTGTCTCGCGCAGTAGTGGGGGAAAGTTAACTCTGTGGCGAGGGATGGGAGATGCGGAGGCAAACCTCATCCCCGTCTCCAAAAGGTATCATGTGCTATCGGAGGTTAGCCCAGCGGTATCAGCAGTCCCTACCTTCGCCCCTGTGAGAGCACCACCCAGAAGGAACCGTCAGAGTGGGAAGGGGGGATTCTAGTGATAGGCAGCAGTAACGTCAGACGTGTGATAGTCCCATTACAGCAGAGGGCATACCATGAGGGTATGAGCCAGCACCTGACGGCATGGTACATTGCTAGTGGCGGCGTTCCCCAGGTGACGAAGGCGGTTGGAGCGGTGCAGCGGCTGCGGGTCCTGGCTCATGTTGACGTCAACGATGCCGTCGACCGTGGATCTGAAGAGATTCTGAATTCCTTCTTGAATTGAACTCGGAAGTGAAGCGGGTGGGTGGTGTCGAGGGGGTTGATGTGACGCTCTCGATCTGCAGCCTTGTCCCGAGGATTGATCGTGGAGCTCTGATTTGGAGCCGAGTACAATGCATCAATCAGAGCTTTCGTGCTTTCTGCAGAGATATCGGGGCGTCCTTCGTGGACTTTCCGGCGATCCAATCGTGTAGGAACCCCCTGAAACGTTGTGGTGTTCACTGCACGTCTGACGCCGCCAGGTGTGTAGCGGGTAGGATATTCGAGGACTGCAGGGTATTTTTAGATTAAAGTGTAGGTTAATTAGTGGGTCTCCAAAGTCTTATTTGACAAATTATGCAGCTTTAAATGGAGTGAGGTTCAGTTCTATCAAGTAAGAATATCATGAACAAAAAGGGCAAATTGTTTCTCGCAGGATCTACCATTTCGGAAAGGTGCTGATTTTTCACTATTAACTCCTTATCATCGAGTTGTCTAACGATCGAACTAGCAAATATATGTTCCATAACCTAGCACGAGATGGATTTGAGGGAAATAGGTCTGTAATTACTAGGTTCCTCTTTGTCTCCGTTTTTAAATATTGGTGTTACGTTAGCCGTTTTCCAATCTCTGGGAACCTTGTGATCTACCAGCGACTTCTTAAATATTATTTCTAGATACGGCGCAATATCCGAAGTTAGATCCTTTCTCCTCTTTCCATTCCATCCTCTTCCCTTTCTTATTCCCTGCTTACCTTCCCTTTCCCTCCCACACCCAATGTCACACAGAAAACTCGTGGTAAATTTCACCTGATACAGCTGTAATGCAATGAAACTAAGGTCGATCATCACGAATAGAATTTTTGCGCGGGATATAATAAAATTACTGTTGTCATTCGAGTCTTGAATAGATTTCTAACTCCTACGAGAGAGACTCTAGGCTCTCTAAAATTAGAGGGATTAAGTGTATAACATCTAGATATAATATGTCATTTTTCCACAAACGATAAGGGTTCAGAATAACGTCCAAACGCGCTAGGGGTAAAAAATATTCGGGTCAAAATTAGTCTGGTGCGCATTCACCTCCTACCACACACCCTAGCGGTGGCTTTTAGGGTACTACAAATATTAAAAAATACTCTCAAATACCACTGTAAAAACTGAGCACTAGGTAAGTGGAAAGAAGGCTGGGAGAGGTAGCGAGATAGGCATACTACCTTGATCAAAAAGTTCCCGGAATTTATTCAGAAAATTAAAAATACAAGTTTATTCATCTAAATCTATATTGTCCCCTTCAAAGTAATCCCCATCGACTGCAACACACTTATGCCAGCGCTTGATCCAATCCTCGAAACATTTTTTATATTCGGTTTTCGGTATGTCCATCAGTGCTTCCTGCGATTTTTCCATTACTTCCTCTCGGCTGCTAAAACGCGTTCCCCGTAATGGTTTTTTAACTCGATTGAACAGAAAGAAGTCACAGGGAGCCAAATCAGGTGAATTCGGTGGCTGTTGGATGGTATTTGTTGCATTTTTTCGTCAAAAAATTACGAATAATGATAGCACTGTGCGACGGGCGATAAACTCATTAGTCTCATTGGATTCACTTTAATTGTGCGATTGGCACTTTAACGTCTCATAACGCCCAAATAATACTCTTTGTTTACTGTCTGGCCTTCTGGCAAAAAATCATGATGCACTACACCGTTGTAATCCATGAAAACCGTCAGCATTGCCTTCTTTTTTGACTGAAAACGACGTGGTTTTTTTGGTCTCGGCTCATTTGGTGAACGCCATTCACTTGCCTGATGTCTGGATTGCGTGTCGTACTCATAAACCCACGTCTCGTCTCCATTAATGATCCTTTTGATGAATGTGGGATCGGATTCAGCCTCGCAAATCATGTCTTTTCGACGTCAACACGGTCTCTTTTTTGCATGAAATTGAGGTCTTTTGGCACCAACTTTGCTGCTACACGACGGAAACCCAAATCATTAACCACAATGTCTTGGGCGGATCCATAGGCAATGTTCAAGTCCTCCGCTATTTCTCTGATGGTTAATTTGCGGTTATTGACCAACATTTCTTTTACTTTATCAATTTTTTCACAGACTTTCGATGTCGATGGTCTGCCACTGCGTTCATCATCTTCGATTGACTCACGACCACTTCTGAACCGCTCGTGCCACTGGTAAACGACCGTTTTTTTTTAGAGAATCATTGCCGAAACACTTTTCCAACATTTCCAACGTCCGTGCGCCACTAAATCCGTTTTTTACGCAAAATTTAATACAAGTTCGTTGTTGCAAATTTAAATCCATTTCTGCAATTGTAAAAAATCGCCAACGCACACAGAGATAGATGTACTCTTGGCTACGTAACTTTTGCAAATGTCAAGTTATGACACTAAGATTTAAAGGGAATATCAACAACAGATGTACCAATTTAACAAAAAAAACAGAACTCAAATCGGAACGATGGGAGCGCCACACGGTGGTTATTCCGGGAACTTTTTGTTCAAGGTAGTATGATTCAGGGTTTGCGCTTGGTTAGTTTATATTTGGGATGTCTCAGATATAAATTTCAAAATCAGTGATAGCATATTCAGTCGAGTCTCGCTAATTCATCCTTTGGTCGAATTTCTCAACTGGTCTTATAGGCTCTGTCCCTAAATTAGGTTAGGCTATTGCGAGAGGGAGGGTGTGTCATATCATTCCCTTACGGATGTGAAAATTCAGGAGGAGCCTTACCCATTGTTTATTATTGCATTTTTCAACCATTTTTATTGAAAAAATAATTTAAATTATTCTTGATCACCAAAGAACACATTGCGCAAATGCTTACTCATGATACTGTCGCCTAAGAATTATTTAAGCATTTATCAATATGTCAAAAGAGCTTCCAAACATGTTTAATTGCCATTTACCTATCCCGTTACCACTGAAATTTTAAAAAATCATTCCGGGAAAGACTTCTATTAAGTACAAAAATTTAATATCTATGATCAGTAGATGAATATTTTTAAAACGCTTTCGTCTACCTCAATGCTTTTTTCTTTCATTAGAAAAAGGTACCTTTTTGCTAGATTAATAAGGGCGCGAATAATTAAATAAGATGGGGCTAGAGGGGAGGTTCATAGCTTACAGATTCTAACAGAGAGGGAATGAATAAAAAATAGTTTAAATGGTCTTACGTAATTTAAATGCCTTACTACTTCATAGGACGACTGGCATTGAATATCTAGTCTGAAGCCCATTCGAGAGCCAAAAAACTACGAGAAAGGCAAGGGTGTGTCGATTTAGTTTGTGAAGAATCTTAAAGAATACCCGCTAGACGATTGCCTAAGGGTTCTTTCGGCCGTTTGGGTAAAGGAGGAATAACCGCCGGACTAGAACAAACTGCTACGTGAGCCTAAGACGTGAATTGTATCGATTCTCGTGGAATCACAGGAGGCGGCAGAAGACGCTAAAAATATTTAACGGACCCAACTTTGTGGATGTGCAGTGTGTAGTGTTAAGACTATTTGTCTTCTCTCGGTGAATCTTTAGCAATCCTTGCCCAATTTTGCCCGTTTAACCTTTTCATGCCGTATTCCCTACACCCAACCTGCTTAAGCTGGCTCTCGACAAATAATCAGGTGCTTTAAGAAGAAATGAGAAACTGATAATTTCAGCAATCAATGCATGAAATGAGAATAAATTTCTGTTCTTTAGCACTGTTAATGTATAATTTAAAGTAGGCTCTATCTGACGTGTAAATTACATTTTTTAAAGCGATAACTTGGTTTTTGATGCTTACGTTCTTGATGTCACGGACGCGAGAAAAGTTGCTAACCTTAATGGGCACTTCATGAGTTCATTGGTTGGTTAGATAGGGTGGATAAGAATGATTATTATTATTAGGTAATCTACCGATTAAGGTAGGTTTTTGGATGGACACAACTATCAAATAAACATGTTGTAACTACAAATAAAACAAAATCCAGCAACCTACTCCACATCAGGTCCCTCTTCATCTCTGTGTACTTCTTTCCTCCCTTCATCCCGTCCAGCATCCCTATCCTGTTCCTGCCCCTTCCTCGCTTGCCCAACATTCTCCCCCCTATCACCGTCTTCAACATCCCACTACCGCTCAATACGCCTTTCATCCATTTTTCCTGCCTCCATGGGATTTCTCTCAACAAACCTCTCCTCACCCACCATCTTCAGTACTTCCTCATCTGTTTTCCTTTCGGTCCATTTAACCCTCTCCATTCTTCTCCACACCCACATTTCAAAAGCCTCCAATCTGCGTCTATCGTCCTGCTTCAGCGACCACGTTTCCGCGCCGAATCAAAGTTTTTACGAGTCTTTTCTTAACCTCCCTACTCGACGTTCCCGTCATCAACTCCTTCCTCGTGAAAGCGTCTTTGCTTAGCGCAATTCTTCTCCTTACGTCCCTACAACTTTGACCGTATTGGTCCAAAACACTTCCGAGATACGTAAACTGTTCTACCTGCTCTATTTTTCCCCTCCTATTTTAATGTTTAACTTAGTCTTTTTCTTTCTGGAAAATTGCATAACCTTTCTTTTATTAATATTGATTCTCTTCCCACGTCTATCGCACTGATATAAGAATGATACGGACATTCAAATCCCGGAGTGGAGTGAATTCCATGAAAATAACAATATTCCTGCCGGGACCGGGGCCCACCTGAGGTCCCTTGTTCCGTCAACCTTGGGCGCGGGATTGTATATCGAAGTGTTTTTCCGGATGAAAGAAGTTCATCCCGGAGGTTTGCTCCCAAGATATATTTAGTGGAAGAATCATAGTCTCAACTGATTATTTACTGCTAAGGTATGGCCACTAATGGCTAAGATTAGGTAATACCCCATAATTTAACATGTCAATAAAAAATATAGGCATAAAACGAGAGGAAAATTACGTATAATGACTCGTTATAATGATTCTTACATATTCTTTACAGTTTCTTACACATTCATTACAATTTGAAGGGAATTCCCAATTCAAATCAGCAAAGCGTTCTGCCGCACCCTGTATTAAAAGTTTATTATGGCCCCACGAGCGGACAAAGAACGCTGAAATTAAAATGTCACCAATGGTGGACGTTTGTTCCAAATGCTCTAGTCTAAGTCCTTTCCAAGTTCTTCACCTTTTCCTTCGCGCACCTAAGTTTTTTAACCGTTGAATCCCTTCCGAGCCAGTATCCAGCATCTAACGTAGAAAGTTCTCGTGGCCAAGGTCGCGATCGCCTGAAAGAACCACCCAAAAGCGTCGATGGTTTGAGATGGCGCCGCGCTCGGTGAAGAGATGAACTATAATCCGCGACGCTCCTATAAGTTCGTTCCTGGTAACCCTCGACAACCAAACTGCTCGGAGCAGTTGCCCGGCGGAGAGTGTTTTCTTCAGGGTAAGTCTCAAAGTTTCTTTACTCTTCCATTCAGGTCTCGAACTGCTTACGTTATTTGATCGACTGATCGTCATGAAGTGCGCGTTATTCCTGCGAATTATCCCTTCTTACTCCGGACTTGTAGAAATTGGAACGTGCTCGTATGCTTGACCGTTCTTTCCGAGAAGTTTGCATCGATCAACTATTTGTTGTGGTTAACGTTCATGTCCCTTCAAACAGGGACATAATTCCTCACCATTAGACTTATTCTGTTATTTATTTTTACTCCAGAAAATGCAGTTAACGTTTGATCTATGGGAGCGAAACTTATATATTCCTGGGTGCTGTGTTTTGCGTAAAATTGGTGATAATTTCTTAATAGTTGGTTATTATTCTCAGTCTATGATGATTCACATCGCAAGTTATTTACTGCGTTTGCTTCCTCTGGCTAAACCTCAATAGAGCTACAGATCTGCTGTCATTTTAATAGATTTATTTGGATTTTGTACTTTTTGGTGCCCATTCGAGTCCTTACGTTGGATCCTTATGTTGAGAATCGAAAGTTATTCGCGGGTTTTTCTTTATGAAACCAGATAACTATTTTTAAAGTACCGTGGAAACATTGGCTTGTAAATTAATTGTGGGACCATAAATATAACAATAAAAATTCCTCGTTGTTGCAAACGGTAGAGCGTTGTTATGTAAGAGGGCTGTTACAACTGCATGTATTCCAGTAGTTGCGTGTATTTAGCGCCGCAAGTTTAAATTTTCGAACTTCTCTTGCGTATTCTGAAATAAGGAAACACTGCTTGGAGTAAGAATGAGCCAGCGCTATCTTTATTCGCTGTGTATGTCTTATATAATTTATTAGAACAAATACGAGCATCCTTAACTGGGATTACTTCGTAATATATTGAGGTAATTTTATTAATTTTTCATATTTTTGGCAATTAAATTTCGTCGTTTTTGTTATAAAACCTCCTTCCCGATGTAGAGTTAAAAAAGTCAGCCACGGCACTAATAGGCTTCTTGAAAATTTCTGATTGTCCTTACATGCATGAGCATATATTCCTTTCTCTCCTCTCCCTTTGAATGTTCTTTAGCTATTTCTAGCTCGTGTTCTCAGGGATTGGCGCACATATTAAAGGGGGGCATTAGCCTTCGCTCCCTTTCGAAAGACCTCCTCGAAATCCTATTCTTCCCATTATGCTGGCTAACAACCACTCAGCGCTAATCATTTCCCTCCGTGACCCGGCGGCAAAAGTTCATATCGCGGCAACGTTCTGCTCACGAAGGATGCATGGAACAGTGACGCATACAGAAATCGAGCATTCAGGTCCTCCCGTCTACTCGTTTTAACTAAATAGCACTTCGATGAGGTACGAATACGAATTTATGCGAATGAAGGCACTGAGAACAGCACTGAGCCCCGGTGCGTCGCCAGAGTAATTGACTTACGGACCGCCATACAGAAAGTGTAAATTTGAACACGAGAACCAATCAATGGCAACATTATGAAAAGTGATATATTGACATTTTTGGCTTGCGTCATGTTTATTGCCCCTACTCCCTCCCCTCAAAGATCTTCATGATCAAATATTGGTCGCTCTACATTTAAGATTCGGTAGCTTTCTTTCCAACAGCTGCACATTTAACAATATTTTTCTCGTAGCATTAGTTTTGGTTTATATCTGTCTCATACTCGAGTCTACAGTTTTTTTGCGTTGTTCACGTATCCACATGGCACTCCTAGTTTGGTGAAAGTCCCTTCGATATCTTCTCCTAGACTCCTACCCCGATTTCGTGAAATACACATTGATATCTTGAAAGGACTCCGAAGCACACTTCTCAGTGTGGGATGTCCCCGCAATTTACTCACCAGTGTATTTCAAATGACAATGAATCCGAGCGTACTAATTGGTTAATGTTCACTATATCTATGGTTTAGTATTTGCTATACTCTGCATTTACAATTGAAATTGTAAATCTTATGCGTAAACTGGCTAGTGGTGTGGCTGGCTATTATTAGAGAACTCATTAGGTGGAGGATTTCTTGGTAGTTGATTGATGAGATTGACATTTATCTACAAAGAACCAGTTATAATTATATTAGACCAGATATATGTTATCCAGTTGATTTGTTTACTGCCGAGTTCCTTTTCTATCTTCTTCCGGTCTCTCCAAAATTTTCGCAACGGTTCCCCGATCTTCCATTGTGGTAATTGCATTTCCTGTCTGATGAACTTTAATTAGACTCTGGATAGAAGATGTATGTGCGTGAAGATCGTAGCTCGCTCGTCCACTGCAATGGCGAAATCCTTCTTAACTAAAAGGCTTCTGATAAACTCGAACCTCATTCTCAGCGATTTTGCTTCTTGCGAAAGAGATAAGCTTCCTCACCAAAAAAAGAGTTTTAAGTTTTTGTCACACGTTATATTCCTCAAATTTGTGTCATGGAAAGTTTTCTCTAGACCTAGGCTATGGCTTTTATTGTGCTGTCGAATTTAATCACACACTCTTAAAATTAGCTCGACTTTTTAAATTAGTAGTGAAACTAGCCGAAACTGGGGTATGTGTTACTGTTTTTTTTTCTGTTTTGGATAGAGCCCTTAGACATTTTATCAACACCGAGGTCATATCCGTTAATCAACGCTAACGAGAATGGGAGTCGGCGTCATTCCTACTGGCATCCTTTAAGTTTGTCACCGTAGGTGAAGTTGCAAAAACGAATGGCTGGCGACTGTCAGGTTTCTCAACAATACTTGTCAGGGAACAAAGGTTTTTATTATATTACGTAGCGCCTCAATTGACATTCTTTGTAATGAGTCTCGGGAACCTAACGCATATTCTACAGATGTTCTGATTGCTGTGAAATAACACTCTTACTTTTCTTTCTGTTTCATTTGTTTTTTCGAATCCAGTGTAAGAATTTAATTTGGAAATGTTTATTTAACTTTCTCTCTTTTCAAACTAATTTTTCAAGTTACTCAAAGTTAGAGTGTCGTCGTACCAGATTCATTCCCCACGTAGTCAGATTTCC
The DNA here is from genome assembly GCA_037158775.1 of Hetaerina titia. Classification (NCBI taxonomy): domain Eukaryota; kingdom Metazoa; phylum Arthropoda; class Insecta; order Odonata; family Calopterygidae; genus Hetaerina; species Hetaerina titia. The sequence goes on along the minus strand of CM073774.1, from coordinate 48,169,941 downwards.
CGTACGTCCCTCTGTCTGTTTTCTCATAGACTTCCAGCGCTTTCGATGTCTCAGGAAAGTTTGGCATCGACACGTTTCTCTTTCTTTAATTAGAGTGTAAACATGTTGTCGTCATGATGTGCATGATGCGAAGAGCGAACGGGGTATAGATTTCATTTCCACTGTTTGACAGTCCAACCACGACGCGATGGTCTCACACTCCGGTGCCCTATTCAGGGGGAGTTTTTGCCAGTTTTCTCACGACATTGGCTTTAATTAGAAGGTCGGAGTCGGACGTCGGGTCGAAGTTGCAAGATGTACCTATCATCGGCGACGTCCCATTGCTAAGTGACCTACTCTCTTAACATTGAGGATGCTGTTGAGACCGTCCGACGATTATCATGAATTAAGACTTTCGCTAACGTCAGCGAATGTGAAATGTCTTTTAGGATAGATGATTACCAACCGGGCGTAAACCAGTGAAAGGTGTTTTTGAAATAATGTTGCGTTTGCGCTGGATTAGAGGTGAAGAAAATAATTTGAAATCTAAACTCATGAACTTTACTCTTTTGCATAGAGTGAAGACTAGGCTCGGCACTCATTAAAGATAAGTAGGTTTTGGAAGATCTCCAACGACTATCAACTTCTACGTGTCGCGAAAACTTCATATTTTTCGCACTAACCTATGTCTTTCTTCAGTTCTTCATAATTTCTACCTGCTTTCCAACCGTCCAGAAACACTTCCTCTCTCTAGTTCGCTAACCTAGGTGTAACATTCTTCCTTCTATCACTGCCCTCAACATCTCTCAATCTTTAGATATGTCCTCCACCAATTTTTTCTTATTTTTTCGGATTTCTACTTGAAACATTCTCCCTTCCTCCTCCTTATTTAAAGCTCCGTCGTCAGTCTTCCTCCGAATCCAACTTACTTTCTCCGGCTACACCCACACTTCCAAAGTCTCCAATCTGCATTCATCATCTAACTCCACACCACAATTACAATACATACACTTACAACACATACAATTACCCCTCCCCCGGCCACACGTCCTTGCGGCGGCTTGCGGGGTATTGAGTAGATGTAGATGAAGTGCAGGTACACTGCAACAGCGCTGCAATTCACATTAAAGTCTTTCCTAAGCTATTGTTTACATCTTTTCTTAGCCTTCCTATCATCAATTCTATCCTTTTTACCAATTGTTCCGTCGAAATCCTTCCCCTGAAGCTTTATAAAGGAGGAAGGAGTCAATAACAAGGTCGCTGAGTGAGGATGTTAAGAAATATTAGCAAAGCCTATCATATGGTTCGTCGTTTTGTGTGGTACAGAAACATGATAATTGGAGCAAGATTTTAGACGTAGATTGGATACTTTTGAAACGTGAGTGTCGAGAGAGATGGAAAAGGTGAAAGGGACAGGAAGGAAAAAAAACAAGGAAGTGGGGAGAGAGGATTACTGAGAGAAATCCTAAGGAGTCAGGTAAGATGGATGGAGAGCATTCTGACTGGCAATGGGATGTTTAAATCTGTGATAGAGGGTAGAACATTAGAAAAACGAGGAAGGAGGAAAAGGATAGGCATGTTGGACGGGATGAAGGGAGGTAAAATGAATGTGGAATAGGAGAACGATTAATTTAGTTTGGTTTGAGGTGTCAAGGTGCTTGCTGTTAGAAGAGGCTAAGTAATGCAGGGGTGTTAAGTTTATTCCATCCCCAACCAACCTATACGATAGACCACCAAGTAATAATAACTCATAATAATAATTCTTCTCCTAATTTCCCTACCAATGTACCCATTTTCCTCTAAGATACTGTTCCAGTTTATTCTCTCCTACTTTAATGTTTTCCTTAACTTTCCGAAATCCCGAGAAAATCATTACTTATAATTTATTGTGTTTAATCTAATGCCATACATCTCACATTGCTACCGCAAAATGCTCAACAATAACTTCAATTTCTTGATTGTTTCTAGAAAATTATTTTCTAAGACTGCTTTTGTTGAGTAATATTCCCACCGTCAGCTGTTATTTTGTTGATACGAGACATTGTCACAACATTAGAATAAACTTTTTTAAGAGTAATATTTATTTCTCTCGCAGTTATCTCAGTCGGGCTTATCACTCTGATAAAAATACCGGACACTTACGTGGAGTTATGATCTGCAAAGGAAATCCTCAGACATCGAATATAAAAGATCGCATTTTTTTCCTTATTTAATTTAATTAATTTAATTCATAATGAGAACTTAAAAAAGACAGCCGCAAACAATCCGAAGATTAGTTATATAGGTGATGGCTGAGCTCACCTCACACTAAAACCTTTTGTTTATGAAGTTCATGTATTCGGAGTAAGTGGGATACAGTTTCCTTCCCAAAGTCACCTGAGGTTCCCCTGGAAGACGATTGGATTTAAGGCTGGCTACCGAACAACATACCTGGGATTTGAACCCAACACCCTAAAGTCAATAGCCGCCGTTAACTATAGGTTAACTAGCTACCAAGTTACCATTACCTTTAAATCTTAAATCTTTCAAAATCGATCTAATAATAATCAGAGACTTCGAATAGCGATCGACACTCGTCGTTTTTTTGGAGTCAAATACTTTTTTAACAGGAACAGATAACAAAAACGGTTTTTCGTCTAGGAAACTATGCCATCCCTTCAAAAACTACTCCACCCCATCTACCTAGACCTCCGGATACTCAATATACGGCCTTCCGGGACCGGTTTTCTGATCGTAGAAATCTTTGGCTCTCTTTGAACGCCTTCGTTTGACGCAGGACGACAAAGCATTAAACCTTACGGGAGGACGGAGTAAAGATTACGTCGTTTCGGTTTAATGACCATAAACAATGGTTTGTTAAGATAATGAACGAAATTAAATTCACGTTGAAGACATTGGATTGGAGTTTCCGCGTTGATTTGCTCAAATCACGTTCAAAGGAGAACTTTATTTGGACCGAAGATCGTAATTTGTGTAATATCCAAATTCTTGAAGAGTTAGTTAATCGATCAAATGTAATTTACCTGGAGTAAATATATCCCTCCAAGTTTTAGTAGACAATAAATTCACTGGGCCATATTTTTTGTTTCACTTTTCTCCGTTTCATCTCATTAATATGGAAGTTAGAAATTTTCACGAAGGGGTAGACGAGTCGTCCTTCCTTTGAGCAGGGACCGTTCCACAGATTTTTATCTCTTTAAATTGCATTAATTTTGAAGACCTATGGACCACGTTCTTGAATTAATTCATAATGAGCATTACTGTGGCGTTTTAAATATTTTAATAATTACGAAGCTCTCCAGTTTCAAGTCTAATTTTAAAAGGGCGCTCAATATTGGTAAATTATTTCACGAATTACTCCTAGTACCACTACTTTTCAGTGTTGTCGGAGGAGTGATTTTCCGAACCACACAACATTTGTATCTCTCTTCATGTGAGAAAAATAAAAAGAATGCTTTAGAGTTTATAAGATCAGTTTTTACTATTCCATGTCCTCACACGTCTCAAATAACGCTCTGACGCTAGGAGAAAGCATCGAATTCTATATGACTAGAGCTTTGTAGTCACTCTATGAGCGTCTAGGGCATACCGACGATGGCAACATATATGGAAGGAAGTATGAGAGGATCTGTCGGCGAAGGTGAGTTTGGTTTAGGAGTTTCGATATTTAGAAAGTGGACCTCGAGAGAAAGAGAGATTATGCAACCTTCGTATTGGCCTAGGAAGAACACGGGGGTCTGTCAGTTCCTTCCCGAGTGCCCCCCACCTTAACGGGTTTTCGCGTGCGTCGTAGAAGGGCCAACGGAGCACCGCCCTCGGTCGAGTTGGATAAAAGAAGTCCCGGCGCATTCCCCCGCCATTAACCCATCAATGCTCCATACTCCGCCCCCCAAAATGGACTTCTTTATCTCTATATAAGTCTCTGAAGCGTCGCGTAGCTGGATGGAACGCAAATGTTTCTGGTGTCACTGACCGATCTGTGGCTGCTTATGTCCACGCGGCCTTGCATCTCATTTTTAATCTGAAAATCGCCGAAAGGGAGGGAGTGATTCCACACAATGTGTGATCCATAAAGCTTAGCGCTCAACGACTAAAAACTGTTATATTCTCCAAAAGATTAGTGTGATTGAGGCGACGATAACCAGAGAAATACTTGATTTGATGCATTGTGAATTCTTTATTTACGCGACCAAGGTTTCAGGAAAAAGTCTCATTGTCAGGGCTAATGATTCATATTGGTCAGGTCATGTTGACACTGCGATAGCGCCATGTGGCGGAAGCTGATCAATTTTATCAAACGTGTTAGTTATTGATCACTGTTGTCATTGCCGTTAGAAAATCAATGTGATAGGTATGAGATGAGCATTAATGCATACAAAACAAAGGTTTTAGAGTCTTTCACGGAAAGCTAAGTTAAACATTACAATAGGAAGTGATTAACTAGAGCAGGTGGAATAGTTTAACAATCCCGTCAGTGTTTTGGGCCGAAATTATTAAAGTAGTAGGGACATAAGAATAAGAATGCGTTAGGCAGAGAAGCTTTCACGAGGAAATGAGAATTGATGACAGGGACGTTGAGTAAGGACGAAAAGAAAAAAAATTGCGAAAATTTTCATATGAAGCGTAATTTTGTATGGCGAGGGAAACATTACCGTCGGAGCTGGATGGTAGGCGTAGATTGGAGGCTTTTGAAATGTGTGTGTGTGAAGAAGGATAGAGAAAGTGAAGTGGGCAGAAAAGAAAACAAATAAGAAAGTGCTGAGTATGATGGGGGAGGAGAGGGGAGTTTAGGGAGAAATCCAAAGAAGAGAGGAAATACTTTAGCGTTTAGATTTGTGGTGGAATTTTGTGGACTGTGATAGGGGGCAGAACGTTATGCAAACGAGGAAGGGCAAGGAAATGGATAAGGTTTATGTATTGGCCGGCATGAAGGGAGGAGTATGCAGAATTGAAAAAGCGTTTATTGTTATATCTGGTGTCAGTTTAAGATTCGTTAGGAAAGGCAAAGAAATGTGTTCTTTTCCAATCTGTGCCCATCAAAACCTATCCTAAATGGTGGATGACCTAATGATAGCAATAATTGAATAAGTTTAAGAGAATGGCAAAAAAAAACTCCTTGCAGAATTTCTCCAAAATATATGTGCACAAACAATAGGACGTATAAAATGTTAAATATGACATTGCTTGCAACGATCACTTTGCAACATTATGTTCAAGTTACTTTGAGCATGTATGGAGTAGTCTACAAGGTTTCATCAATAAAGCTTATTATTATTCTCTGCATCTGGCCTATGGATGAGTCTGTTAAATGTAGGACGCTGTCTCAGGCTTAACTATGTGGAATTTTTCCATATTGCAAGGGCAGTAAAAACACATTGCAATTCCATAATTCACAATTTATTGGCAGGCGGCCATGGTTTCGCTGCCATGCAGTATCATCACCATCTGTTAATAAATTGTGAATTGTGGAATTGCAGCGTTTTTTGCATTGGCATTAAAGAAAAAAACTCTTTAGAAACTTCCCAGTCCACAAATCACCGCTGGAGTGACATATTTGCGTCAACATACTGATTTTCCACTCGTCGATGAATTTCTGTATATGTTTCACCCCTTAACTACTCAATATATGGATGAGAGAATCCTGTACCTCTTTGGTGTATTTTACAAGTGAAGCCGCCATGTTAACACTATTATTTCATTCTAGTACCGTGCCGTTAATTATGGGAAACTCTTTAAAACCATGGCTATTGTATATAAAAAGAGACGTTTCAGGCGTGATATGGTGGAATATCATGATTAATTAAAATTGGCAATTTTACGCAAAATAAAATTGTGGAAAATTGCCAATTTTAATTAATCATGGCAATTATGTTGCAAACTAAAAGGCCGATGACAGGATGTTTCGAAATTTGGCGCACTTTAAAGATTTTCACTCGGCTCGTAGACGATAATTGATTCGACCTTGTCCTAATAACATTTTTGGGATTTGAAATATAATTATTCAAAAGGTGACTTCTAAAACTCTCAACCCACGCAAAATGAGAACTCAAACCTCACACCACACAGTCGAGATGGGTTTCAAAATTTTTTGGCCCCCAAAGCTGAGATCCCAACGCTCTTCAAATAATTTCAGAAATCCCCGGATCCCTTCACGCTTAAAGGAATCGCCTTCGACACCAAATTCTAACAGATTAATTTTCCCTTGAACTTTGCGTTCGTTTATTTAAACGAACCGAAATGATTATGTATGACGGACTTTCAATCGCAAACTTGAAAGCGGACAGAATATCCCGAGAAAAATCTGTGCAAAACGATACGACCGATACGATATTACGAATATAGGTAAGACGTGTGCTCATCCGAGGGTTGGATGGGATCAACCCACAATTGCAAAACCGCAAATTGTACTGTCCGCGACACCCTTAATGAGTGGGGCGTGTGTGAAGTGCTGTAATTCTAGTAATTCTGCCCGGCTGGTATCCATGCGTGATGTTCCCTCGAAAGGGAGGGGAGGGCGGAAAATGGGAATGGAGCAGGGGGGGAGAGAGCTGCAGGAAGCTCGACACCACGCGTATGGTGCCCGAAATTTGTGGAATGATAAACGCCATAGATACCAATGCAAGGAGTTATTTTAGTGCTCCGTCCCGTGAAAGCACCGATAGCAAGGTCTGCTCCTAGGGAAAGTCGTTGTCATTCGTTGGCCATTTAACTCCACGTTAATACTCTTCTGACCCAGGGAAGGGTTTCGCCGAGTGGACCGTTGAGTCATTTTGTCAACCCTGAAAGTTGCTATGCACGGGGGGGGGGGAAATCTACGATAAACTGTTGAAAGTTGGTGTTACGTAAATGTGTTCCTAAAGGTATTTGATTTACACACGACAGAGAAAAGTTCACATCAACCAGGTTATACTTTTGGTAGCTCCAAGATGATTTTGAAAAAAAAACTCCACCGGCATATCTTAACGGATCATATGGTATTCCTACCTAAATAAGGAATAAAAAACAAAAGGCGTAAGAGTTAATTCATGAAAAAGAGTCAAAATTTATTTAAAATCGATGTAAAATACCGATGAAACTTTTCGCATGAATGCATTTGAAACGAATTCATTCCGTAATTTCGCATTGTGTGCGTGTTTGGTGGGAAATGAAACGATTTGAATGAACGCACAAAATTTTATTGAAACGAATTCACGTCCTCTATTTTACCTTGGTCATTATATTTACCCTCGCCTATTTATAAATAAGACCGAGATAAAATAAATTTCCCAAATAATCTAGGTTTTTGGTTTTCTTCGTTTTTTTAGAAATTAATTTGCATAAACCGTTGCTAGTTTTCCCGGATTCAATCGTTGTGATAATTCGCTTCTTTGCTGATTGTTGGCATGAACAAGCGCGTACCCAGACTACCGGTCTGGATCTGAAGATATCCAAGTGAATATTTTCAAAATAAATATTAATTCTCTGTATTTTTGAGACAGCATAAGACAGCCAAGCATTTTAAATTTCGTCTTAAACTCTTACTCTGCTCTAACTTTTAGCGACGCTCTTTGCATTTCATTATTTTAGCTTGGTAGAGGACCTTATGGGTTGAGGAAGTGAATGCACCAATCTCCTCTATACATGCGAAAGTAATTATAAACTTAGACTAAAAATGTTTAACCGAAATAAGACCGTAACTTATATGAGAAGAGCTTCTTTGCCTCCGGAAACAACAGTCAAATCGTTGCATTGAGAAATTCACTGCTCATTGTCGGACTCTTGGAGAATTCTGTCCATTGAATAAGCGCACTGACCTTTAGTGACTAGTACTGTGTGTAAATCACTCACGGAGCGATAATGCATCCCTTCTCATGCATGTGTCCTTCGGAATTTCTCATGTGGTTGAAGATAATATTTTTTTATACAAATTTCCATGGCCATTCGCAATTGGTCTCTCCTTTATTCAGATTGATTACGTAATGCTAAAATTAAATTTGCATGATATTGCCTTCTAGAAAACCTTTTGCAATGTCGTTTGTGTTTAACGCTGGTATTTTTCCCTTTTCCTCGCAAAATTTATCGATTAAGGAAACTAGCCTCATCATAAATTTTATCGAAAACAAACACACTCAAACAAAACTCCCTCATTACGTGTCTTTGGAGGAATTCTTACTCACAATATTAGCCTAGCCGGAGAGCGTACTTAACTGGACAAGACCGTACATATCATTATAATCGCCGTGAAATGCGGACTCATCAGCGAATGTTAGTAGTCATTTACTAATCCTTAGAAGTAAGAGTCATGAAGTGGGTAGTTTTCTTGGCATAGGTAGGATTTTAAGGAGTAGAAGACGAATTGAAACAATTCCTTCCGATAATAATACTTCCAATCCGAAGGACGGAATATGAATACTACCCTCTGTGTTCTTTCCTCCAGTCTTCCATGCAGGAATCAAAATATGAATTGAAACTTTGTCATAGGCGGGATCTGTGCTCGGGTCTTCCACGCGTAAAATCGGTTCACCGTCCAACTGCGCTAGCCTCTTCCACCCAGGAAAGATTACGCATATCAAGGGACGAAGTCTGGAAGAATTTGACATCAACGAACCTCGACAATAGCGAGATTATGACCTCGTGGCATCGAAAAATTCCGATAGCTGTCGGCTTTTGATGGGGAAACTTCGTCATCTTCCTCAATGTCGAACATTTCCTGAATAATCCCGGCTCAGATAATTTAAAGTATTACAGTATGATGTGATAGGTATGGGATGAGATTTAAGAGCAATAAAATGAAAGAAATGAGACTCTTAAGAAATAGGAAGGCTAAGACAAACATTAAGGTTGGAGGATATTAGCTGTAACAGGTGGGACATTTCACATAAGTATTTGGAAAGTTTTTTGGTAGAGGATGGGTGGAGTAGCCGGGGTATTGAAGGGAGAATTGCGGTGGATAAAGAAGCTTTACGAAGAGGCTGGAGTTGATGACAGGCATGTTAAGATGTTGACAAAAGATTAGTGAGAAAGTTTATATGGAGCGTAGTTTAATATGGCTCTGAAACTTGGTCATTGAGGCAAGAGGAGAAGTGTAGATTGGAGGTTTTTGAGGCACGGTGTGGAGAAAAATGTAAGCAAGAAAGTTAATGGAAAGGAAAACGAACGAATAGGCTTTGTGCATGGTAGGGAAAGGGAGAAAGGTACGGAAAGCGAAGTAGGATATAATGAGAGGCAATGGGATGCTGGAGACAGTAATAGAGGGTAGAATGCTGGAAAAGCGTTGTAGAGGCAGGAAAACGAACGAATAGGCTTTATGCATGGTAGAGAAAGGGAGAAAGATACGGCAAGCGAAGTAGGATATAATGAGAGACAATGAGATGCTGAAGACAGTAATAGAGGGTAGAATGCTGGGAAAGCGTTGTAGAGGCAGGAAAAATTAGGCAATTTTAATGAAAATAAGGCATGCAAAAAGTACGCAGGGCTAAAGAATGAGATATTGCAATAAGAGCATGTAGTAGTACGGGGTATGTACTATATGTACTTTTAGTATGGGGTTCAAGGATATTTGAAGGTATTGAGTCGTGTTAGTCCAGGTTTAGGAGCACAGAGGTGTGTTGCCAGGATCCATCGAAAGCCTTGTCTAACCCGGTAGGGTCCTGCTAATGATTGTAAATTTACGATATATGGAATCGCGGCCATTTTTTAAAAGATTGGAACACGGCAAAGAAGCTAGGATTTCTTAGGTGGCAAAATATTGTGAGAAATCATAAATATACAGGAAAAATGGATGCAAAGCATATTGATTGGCAATGGGATGTTGAAGACTGTGATAGAGGGGGAATGCAAGGCAAACGATCAAAGGGCAGGAATAGGAGAGGGATGTTGGACGGGATGAAGAGAGGAAGGAAGTACACAGGGATGAAGAGGGGTTTGTTGTAGAGTAGGATGTTGGGTTGTGGATTTGTTAGAAGAAACAACATTTTTATTTGGTTGTTGTATCCATCCAAAACCCATCTTAACCGGTAGATCACCAATGATAATATATTAATTCCGCATTAGGCTTCTTCCTAGGTTAAGGGGGTCATTTTCGGACAAGGGCATCCGATCGAGGGGGTTCACTTCAGCACCGCGTGACCCCCTTCTTTCCACTCGATCAAAATTAGCTGTTATAAATTCGACCTCTGGTGGGTCGGCAGTCAGTTACCAAGCGCGCGGGGCGGATGCGTCTTCCGACGCGAACTCCTCTTAAAATCTGGAGTACGCGGGCGCTCATTGGCATTCACATAACGTTCCGTGAAGGGTTGACCTTGGGCCGCGTCCGTGGCATCCTCAACTAGGAGAGAACTTGATTCTGATACCTTATACCGACGAGCAGGTGTTCCTTTCTTCATTTTCTTTTCCCGCGGAAACACTAAATAGTTTTGCGTGAGAAAGGAGCACCTTTCCATGCGGGCAACCGGGTAGGAAGAAGGGAGTGTGGAGGATGCTGGAGGAACGAGGTGACTTGGTGGGTGACCGCAGGGTTTCGTGCGCTTTCAATCTCGGGTACAAAATGTTAAAACCGTTGAACTTTTGAAATTGTGAAACTGGACACTTTAGTCACAGGGCGAAGGGTTCTAAGGATTATTTTAGAGCTTTTAAGGGTGCTCTAAACACGTAGTACAAATTAATTAACGTAAATTTTAATGGAATTTGTCTATGACGAGAGAGAGAACCGTGCCGAATGGCGAAAGAGCAAGGCGAATTGAGCGTTTGGTCAGCTTTCGGCGACGGTACAAGAAAGGCTTTCATATTCGAGTTCTCCATTATTAATTATGATTACCCCATTAACCAAGGAAACTATGAGAAACATTGTAAGTTTTGGTACAGTTAGGAGGTATTAATTACTGCTTCAATTATTATTTTTATTATTATTAGGTAATCTACCGGTTAAGGTAGGTATTTGGATGGACACAACTGTCAAATAAATAATTATTATTCCAATAGAATTCGATGCGTTAGCAAAACGTGTATCACAGTACTCAGATCAATGATTTTGGTCGTGAAAGTTCGCGTCTCATCTAAACTAATCTAAACTAATCTAATCTCAACTAAACTCATCTAAAAAACTCAGATATGTAATTACGGGGGTGAAACTTCCATGAATACAAACAAAATATCACAATTGTGTTGTTTTCGCCATTTCGAATCACGTCAAAAACAATACCCTTCCGGCGAGGCCATGAGAAGAGGAGAATTTGTCTGCTACTGACAGATAGTTCGCGGGATATTGTCCGTGAATCAGTGCACCCATGTATAGCACATAGACAAAGGGGTCCGAATCTGTGTAATACTTTTCCCCAACGACGAAAGTGACAAGTGTAATAAACTTTCAAATTCCAAATTCAGGACCAGACGGTTGTCGTAAAGTATTTAGCTTGTTCTTCGAAGTGCTGTTGGTGGTAATGACATAGTAGGTTTAAGAGCAGTGCCGTCTTTTCGTTATGGTACACCATTCATAATGCGAAGGTGAACTGAGAAAAGAATTCATTCTAAAGAAATCGGGAATATTTAAAGGCGGTGAGAGTTAGGGCCAATCCTTCAAAACTATTACGAATGGACGAAAAGCGTCGCTCTTTCATGTCACGGGGTTATCGGAAAATGATGGGGGAAAACAAAGAAATTTTAAGAGAATTAAAAGACGATTTTTCAGCAGCAAACACTGAATGCACCACTGAATATAAAAGGAGAAAAAACTGTGCGTTATGGATTTAGCGCGCGTGTGAGTTAGAAATGTGTAGCAAGCAAAGCGTCGTGTATCGAATCGTAGGGAATGTAAATAGTAATGAGAGCCGATTGCCCATGCGAAGATCGTCTTCGACTCTGCATTGAAAAATTTGAGTCTCGCTGTCGTGACGTGAATTGATTACACGAGAACGAATGCAGATGTTATTTTGACAGCGCTGTGTCGTGTCCCCTGGACAACCTTCCGTAACTTATATAAGTACGTAATTTATGACTGTTTGAGAAAGGTAATTCGACGTGGTACGTGGACTCCTTCCGGCGACCGGGTGAGAAAATTATTTGTTCATGTGTCGAGGCACGAGCGACTTCGTATGAACTCTTGGGCCGCGCTCGCTTGGACGGGTGCGCGTGGGAGATATTACGCGTGTAGTACGCGTGAGAATGCATGATGCGTGCACGCAGTAAGCCGCGGTAATCTCGGTTGACTCTTCCTTCCCCGAGACAAAAGAGGAGATTAAGGCGGGCGAGCGTGTGAGGGCGTCATCCACAGGAGGCATCATCTTCGTTTCACGTGATCTGTAAGCATGTAGGCCCTTGAACACCCGGAACCATGAGCCGGTCCCCAACGACCCTCGAGTTTCGTCGTCGCTCCGCAGATTTCCTATTTCGAAATCTTTTAAGCACATGTATTTTGTTTAGTAAAACTTTTTAATTCTTGTGATGTGGGAAAGTGACAAGTTCTGCTCCATTTATTATATCAGCAGTCTTCTTGTGGGAAAATTGCCAGTACTGGTAATGTGAAAAAAGGATGAAGAAGGTGAAGTAGGCCAAAAGGGAAACAAATGAGGAAGTGCTGGAGATGGTGGGTAAGGAGAGGGGTTTGTTGAGAGAAATCCTATGGAGGCAGGAAAAATGGATGAAGGGCGTATTGAGCGGTAGTGGAATGTTGAAGAAGGTTATAGAGGGGAGAATATTGGGCAAACGAGGAAAGGGCAGGAACAGGATAGGGATGTTGGACCGGATGGAGGGAGGAAGGAGGTTCGCAGAGATGAAGAGGGACCTGGTGTAGAGTAGGTTGCTGGATTGTGTTTTGTTAGGAGTCGCAAAATATTTATTTGGTAGTTGTGCCCATTCAAAACCTAGCATAACCGGTAGATGACCTTATAATAATATTGCAGTAAATAGGAATCAGTTGTAGGGATAGGCTACTTACTGCGACTGACATGTCACAGACTGAAAAACCTTGATAAGGAGTGTGGTTTTGCACGGCATGGAAACGTGATCGTTGAAGTAAGATGATAAGCGTAGATTGGAGACTTCTGAAGGGTTTGGAGAAGGCTGGAAAAAGTAAAATGGACAGAAATGAAAAAAACGAGGAAGGCTTGGCGGGTTAGCGAAGGGCTATTGTTTGAAATCCAAAGGAGACATGAAGGATGGATAGAGAGCATTTTGATTAGCAATGTGTGTTCCTGAATATTGTGTTTAAGGGAGAACGTTAACAAGCAATGAATTCGGATTTCTCTCATCAATCCTCCATCTTCTCCCCCACCATACCTACAATTTCTTCGTTTGTTTTCCTTTCCATCAATTCTAACCTTTCCATTCTTCTCCAAACTCACATCTCAAAAGTCTCATAAACAGGCATATCATCTTCCTTCCGCCCTGTACAAAACTAAGCTGCATTTCTAAATTTTCTTAATTTTTCCTCAAAATCCTACCTCAGCGTCCCTTTCATCAATTTTGCCATCTCATTGTTATCATAATTTTGTTATTATATTTTTGATCCAAATACTTTGACCATATTTGTCCAAAGCTATGCATTACATAATGTACCTCGAAACCCCCCGATCTCGCCCTCTCCCACCCACTCAATCCGTGAGCACGGGTGCTGAGGCGATTTTCAGCGGTGCTCGGTTGATAAACTCGGGTCACCGCCAGGAGGGCGAACTGTTCTTGGTGGGTTCACCAAACTACCCGCTGTAGTCGGCTCCGTCCTTGGCTGGGTGAATCACTCGGTTCACGCTTGGAAGTTTCAACGGAAATCGTCGCCTAGCGACAGGGATGCTGCGTAATTTATGCGATCACTCTTTCGGAGAGAGAGTGAGCAGCGAATGCTCTTGGGGGATCGGAGACATGTCGGTGCATCGTGAAGCCCTCCACCTTGAATGGCTTGGCGTGGTTGCTCAGTAACTCAGGCGTAAACAGGAAGAGCGGCCCAGGTCGTTACTTTATGGCCGATGAATCATGTTTCGTTTGTGCATTGCAACGTCCATTCGAAACAGAAACATTCCCCGAGCCGACGGGATAAGTGAGTCGGTTTGGATTTTTCTCATTTAACGGCAGTACGGTAAGGTGTACAAAGAGTTACCTGATTTATCGTAAATTTCAACCAAATTCAATTATACTTTCAACGATGCCATTTGATCCGACATGTCTTTTTACGGAATCGAACGAAACGTCATTCCGGATTACGAGAGGGTTCTGGATCGAGAAACAGTTACCCAACAACCCAAATCCAAAGTATCTACGTTTGAAATAAGTAGGTTTCTGAAATGATGGAGGAATTCGATCTAGCAACTTCCTCGTCAAATATAATGAAATTATTTCTGTTCTGCTGAGATTTCTATCCTCTAAGGAGTTCCGCGTTGGTAGATGGATACATTGTGAAAGGAGGGCAAAAGTTTTGTTACCATAGAACATCATCGTCTTGCGCATAACCTCTGATTCTTGGAAACGAAACTCAATGTTATTTCAATCTCTGCGGTGATCTCATCGTCTGCTACCGCTTAGTAGCGTTTAATAATTAATAAAATCGATATTGATGCAAAACGTCTTGATGGTGTCACAAGAGCCGAGAACACACGTGATGAAAAATACACGTCCGAATGAAAAAAGTTGTCGATTTCGCTGACAAGATTTAGCTTCGCTCATACTTTTTTTTTATCCGCCGGCGTGTCTTTCGCAAACTCGGAGCGCGAGGCTTTGATTGAGGAAAGGAAGGAGATTGAGGGAATTAGTGTGATTAAGGAAAGAGAAAGGAAGGCATTGTTTGAAGTCCCAAGGATTTCCTGAAAACTTAATGCCACTTCTGATACAGGGTAATAAAAGGAAAAGTAAATAGCATGGTCAGTATCCATTTAGGAAATAATTATGCTCCACAGGAAGCACATGTACAATTTCGGTTGCTGACGAACCCGAAGGTAATTACTACACACGGCCAAAACTCTCGTGGAATAGCCAGGCGACAATAGATGTCGGTCGGAAAGCGGAGAAAAATGCTACCTTCGCGTTTCCCCACTCCCAAAGTTTCTGAAATACCTTCCTGTCTGGTGAGAAATCTATATTCAAAATTTAGATTCACCTAGTCTGATTATTGCGTAGTCTGCGACGAATTCAGGATGGGATCATGACCGTCCTCAATGGCCTAGCTTTGCAGCAGTTCCATAGGAATGATGAGTTCAATCAATATTGAGCTCAGTTATCAACAGGCTTGGAAAGAGTAACGCAAGACGTCTAGATGTTGTTCTGTACATAGGTCTACATTATAGTTTAAGAATACATTCATTTTTAAAAACATTCAGTTTATCTAATATTATTTTCTTAAATCCAAACAAGGTTGTGATCCTTCCCCAAATAAGAAGTCTATATCCGCCCCTGTAGGTAACATCCCGTAGATGGACATTTGCCCATGAATATGCGATTTGCTAGCGTCTCAACAAAGCTCAGTATTTCGTACGTATAAGTGACATGGAATGATTGATTGTCCCTTATTGATTCGTGAGGAAAATGCAATTTCATCGGCAAAGCAATAATTATAACATTTAAAAATCAAAAGAACGAATGACATTAGAGGCAAGCGAAGCTTATTTAAAATAAAATTTAGAGAGTATTTTTCAACAATGACAATCAGGACTGAAAATCAAGCGCTATATATTTTTTACATTACTTATTACATCATTCTGAAAAAAATCAGCACATATTCAGGCATATTTGTAAGATTTCAATAGTGTTGCCGTGGGCACAAATCGTATTACGTATAGATAAAAAAAATCTTAGGAATCATGCCTCCCAGCTTCGATACATTCTCCGATACATCTCCTTACTTCGTCACATATCACAGGATTAATGTATTACACCCGAAAATTCTCTCAAATTTGCCCTTGGCCTTCCTGAATAGTTTTCCCCACCCAGGAAGGATTCCATCAAGGTGGTCGAGATTCTGGTTGAAGACTTCACTTTGTTTCCTTCTTCATTCCATCACTATATTCAAAACGCTAGTGTGGATTAAAAGAAACACATTGATGGTAATTTATGGAAATTCGCACCTCCTCACGTCTCTTCATTTCTTCAGGTATATTTATCTGATCTTCGCAATCCCTCTGCGGATTCACGGACCGACTACCTTGTAGATAAACCTATTGGTCATAAAAACTGATTTTTGAAGGATGCCACGAATATTTTTGCTCTAGAGAGGTGCCCTCGTTGAGAAGAGTAAGTCGGTGGGAAAAGTGCAAAAAAAATATCGCAGAATATTTATAAAAGTGACTCAACCACAGCATACGAGTATTTATCTCAGACTCATGCTCACGACATGCATTATGTTGCGACACGCATACATTTACATTGCTTCGTCTCAGGGAGAATGTCATCTATTTCTTATGGCGAAGGCCGACTGTCAGACGAAATCGCGGCGTGACGTGACATAAGAATCATTAATTATCCCTTAAAGGGATAATTGGCCTTCTGCCCGAGGGTAGTGGGCAGTGCTCGCTAGCGAGAGCACAATGGAATAGACTACGGGAGAAGACACCAAAATGGAGACCATGGATAAAATACTTGGGGATAGTTGAGAATGAAGGAGTTTACATGGAGTATGGAAATATGGTTTGGCATAACCTGCCTTCATAATATAACAGTGATTATGATGACCGTATTATAAAGAGTTCTTCTACTTCGTAATCGTTTAACGATATTACGGACACCATTATTGATAGTTTATTATATACATATTTTCGACATGATTCTTTTACATAAAAACGGTTTGCATGCGGCAAGGAGTCGCTGGTGACATGGCTTACTTATCTACCATTTAAGAAATGAGACGACAGGCCAAAACTCCTTAGTAGGGTTAGCATTTCATTTGGTTGGGTGTGTCGAGAACTATGGTCACGTTGCACCACTCACAGTTCTGCGACGTGCTTAATTAAATTTCTATTTTCGACGAGAAAAATTAAAATAAATAAAGAATTTTTTCATTTGAAAAACGGATTGCTAGAATGCAATGAACATGATTCTATTCCACGAAGAAGTTTTAATCAGATTTTTAAAAATTACATTCGGTTCAAACGCCGATTTCACGAAATATTTTAGGACGCGGGTGACATCCTCGGAGGTATCTTATAGACAAGAGTTAGGTATGACTTGGCGTTAATCCTTTACTTTATCACCCTCCATCAGGAGATGTTTCACATTCATCAGAGAACCACACTCATCACATCGCGGCTGTATTTTCTATTCTGTAAAGAGATCCGAATGAGTGAGATAGCAGTACCCATTTTCCAAACGAGTGAGGGCAACCTTTTCCTGTGACTACCTTTGTTTTTACCCCTTAGAAGGAATTCTTCGGGAACCATTAATATAATTACCATCCTGCACATGTGAAATATTAATTTACGAAATAATACATAGTATTGAATACAATTATGTTGTCAAATATGAGCAAAGTGGACAAAGCCACGGCACTCATTTCCTGTTTGAAAGGTTGCAAGGATGTATCCACGATCTACGATTTTGTCTCAATATGATATGCGCAAGGTAGTTCAGCCAACATAAGTTGATAGCCAGGACTATTATTATTGCTATTATTTGTCCGCCGTGGAAACAGTGGGTATTGGACGATTGATGGAATCTATTGCAAAATATTATACACGTACGGGCAAGGTAGCTCTTCCCTAGCAGACTTCAATATTCCTCTAACTGTAATCATCTCTTTGCATATTGCTTTATCTGCGTCGAATGCCTTTCACCACCTTCCTTTCTGTCTCTAATCCATCGATAACCCTTCTTCGGGCGTGCTCCTCTCTATGTAACGTATTTTCCTCGTCCTACATAGCCACGTCTCTAAATTCGGTCAGATCTCTATCCAATCTCCTTCTTCAAAGAACTCCATGAACCATAAAATGTTACGCTCTATATAATAACCTTTTGGCTAATTGAAAATATATTCAGTATATTCTCGTATGTAATAAAAATCCCTGTTATTTAAATAAGTTTGGTCTTTTTTTGTAAATACTTCTTTACCTAACGCAATTTTTCTCCTAATCCACATTGACATGATGGCTGTTTCCTTACAAGAATTACCCATTTATTACTTAATTGTAATGCTCCGCTTGCTTTAAAATATGTTTTCCTGCAATGACATTTATCTTGGCCTTTCTACTTCTCCTTATTCTCATTAAAACTTGTATTTTTACGCGCCAAAGTCATTCCATGAATCCCAACGGTGATCCTATTATTTTTGTTCTCGAAGCGACGCGTAAAAGAGAAGCTACACTACTTGACGCGACGACAGTAGTTTCTTCGCTGGAATGACCGCACGCATCGCTCGAAACATTCGGAACGACCTCTGCCAGTTGGCCTTCTCAACCCACCGTGATGCGTTATGGTGGCAGAATCCAGGAACCTACGTTCCCACGTGTGAAGTGAGAAGCGAAGGTCACCGAAACGAAACTACTTTATCTGCTAAGCGTAGTGACGGAAGGGGGTTGACGATTCCTTAAGAGACCCTAGCTGATGAACAAGGACCACAGCGATCAAATCGAATAAGGAACCGACGCGACGGTCAACGACCAATAGGGATGGCAAACAAATCAGTTCGTGACTTTGGAGGCGGGTTCGCCGGTGACTCACACTACTCGTCCCACTCCCACCAACTTGGGTTCGTCGGGATTCGGGCCCACGGACTAACTGCCTGCTCGTCAAAGAGCCCCGCTCACACCGGGCCTGCCCAAAGATGGAAGACGTGAGGGCGGGAGGAACGCTCTTCCTCACCGACTGCGAATCCTTCGTCCCTCCGCGGTAGGCGTAATCGGTCTGCCATTTCAAGAGCTCGTATGAGTCGCCAGGGAAGTGAGGTAACGAAAATCTCCACAGAAGATTTGATCAGGGTACATGTATATACAATAATTAATTGTCTTACTATCATTAAATACAGTCTATCGGTAGTCAGTGTCCCACGACTGAAACTGTTGACAAAAATTTGGAAAAAATCCCCGTCAAAATATTTGAA